>JAACJT020000021.1:19102721-19129612 GCA_009936485.2 Gymnarchus niloticus | reverse complement strand
TATATATATATATATATATTTTTTTTTTCGTCTAAAGCCGATCCCATTTTATACAACTCAATATTAGCCCTGAGATAATATTAACTTTGTGATCAAATATTGACTTGAGGCACCTCCAAATCCTCCCCAATCTCTACGCTGCACTATTCTAACAAACTTGCGTTTGGCGTACTGGGGAATGTTTTGTTTTTTTTTTCCCAAGCGTGATTCTTTTTGTATACATTATTATTAGTCATAGTAATAGTAAACAAACTCTAACATATTTACTTTTGAATTAAACGACGCGTAACCACACGCGTCACTTGAATTCAGCTTCTGTTTTCATGCCTCACATTACGCTTATTTCTTTTATTTACGTTTATTAATTAAAAATATTTTAGAAACATTTAAACATTTCCAACATTACGTTGATGTCGTGTGTGTATGTGGCATATTTAAACCGGATCGAAGAGTAAGTTTATCAGGCTTATTTTTATATGCATTAAAAAATGCCTTTGAATTTAAAAGTTCTGTTTTATTCAAACGATGCTTTTGTTTGACTGCAGTAATGAAGTTCACTTGCATTTTTTAGCACAGCAGTTGCAGTATCGTCACTTCTTTAACTTCAGCTTTTGCGGTCTCTTTTGTCAGTGCTACACCTCTGTTGGCAACATGAACACGGGACTGGGAATGAACTCCATGAACTCTTACATGAGCATGTCGGGAATGAGCACTTCGGCTAACATGACAGCCAACACCATGAACATGTCTTACGTGAACACCGGTATGAGCCCCTCCATGACGGGAATGTCGCCGGGGGCCGGGGCCATGAACGGCATGAGCGCGGGCATGGCGGGTATGAGCGCGGCTCTCAGCCCCAACATGAGCCCCATGACTGCACCTCCTCCGCCCATGAACGCCTTGACATCGTATACCAATATGAATGCAATGAGCCCTATGTACGGACAGTCCAACATGAACAGATCCAGGGACCCGAAGACGTACCGGCGAAGCTACACCCACGCCAAGCCGCCTTATTCTTACATCTCTCTAATCACCATGGCTATTCAGCAGTCACCCAACAAGATGCTTACGTTAAGTGAAATCTACCAGTGGATCATGGACCTTTTCCCGTTTTACCGTCAGAATCAGCAGCGCTGGCAGAACTCTATCCGTCACTCATTATCCTTCAATGACTGCTTTCTTAAAGTGCCTCGATCTCCGGATAAGCCAGGCAAAGGCTCTTTCTGGACCCTTCATCCCGACTCGGGAAACATGTTTGAAAACGGCTGCTACCTGAGGCGCCAAAAGCGCTTTAAGTGCGACAAGAAGCTGTGCAAGGAGTCCGGTAGAAAAACGTCGGAGGGTGGATCTAACAGCAGCTCCGAAAGCTGCAACGGTAACGAGTCCCCGCACTCCAGTTCACCCTCAAACGACCAGAAAAGGTCCATGTCAGACATGAAATCCAGCCAGTCTCTGAGTCCAGAGCACACGGCCTCGCCGACTTCTCAGGCACAGCATCTCATGTCACAGCATCACTCGGTCCTCCCGCATGAAGCGCATCTAAAACCGGAACACCACTTCTCCTTCAACCACCCGTTCTCCATCAACAATCTGATGTCCTCGGAACAGCAGCATCACAAAATGGACCTAAAAACTTACGAGCAGGCGATGCATTACTCCGGCTACGGATCTCCCATGGCAGGCGCGCTGTCTATGGGTTCAATGGCAAGCAAAGCATGCTTAGATTCGTCATCAATACCCAATGACACGTCTTACTATCAAGGTGTGTATTCCAGACCCATCATGAACTCCTCTTAAATTTTCACAGATGGACCTTTCGGCGGTAATTTGTAAATTTGTAAAATGACGGTTTGTGCACATGCATTCCAAATATTTTTAACGTTTCCCGCGGGGTTTAGTTGTCATGTTTGTTTAGTAATATTTTTTTGTGAAATGTTGTTATGATGTGACAATATCCATTTCATCCCATTTCCCGCCTTTTAATACGGACCAAAAATCACTGTTGTAAAGTAAGCGAGGGTACCGGACTGGCTAATGGACTTTATGACGCGATTTGGGAAACTGGACTTCTTCAGATGTTTGTGATTTTTATTTATGGGCTGTAAATGTGTATTCTTGTAGTTGAAACAAGGACAAAATATATATTAAAGTGTTATTGTTTTTTCTGAACACAATCGTTCAAGTTCTTCATTTTCCAGATTTTCACGTTTTGTTGCCAATTTTAAATAAAACAGCTAAATGCAGAAAATCGGTGTTTTCACGGCGTTCAACTTTCAGTATCTGGCAATATTTTACTTGGTAATTTCTACAGCTAAAAGTGCATATAGATTTTTATAGATAATTTACGCTTAAAATGTGTACACTGAATTTAAGCATCCTTCGGAGTCCGTGGACACTCACTTAAGGTAAGACAGCATATCTGAGCGGCAGAATCATTGCGAATGTATGTAAAAACGCAAGCTGTTTTAGATTACAAAAGATACACGTCTGATAGTATAGTGGTAGCAGTAATAATTTAAGTCATTTAATTGTGAATTCGCAGCCTGACTTTGGAATAACATGAATGCGCTGGTCGATGAACCATACTTGCATTTACATTAATACACATACAAACGTTGTATATCCTGCAGTAATAGCTTAAAAAACTTTAATAACTTGTTTTATTGCAAGCTCCTTCTTTGCCGAAAATAGGAACCAGTTTAATCCATACTTAACTGAAAATTTTCGGTACCTCACGTTAATATTCAGTTGTCAAACAGGAAACAGTCTTGGCGGCCGATTGGCTGGTATACTGTTCGCAAATATCATTCACAGCGCGACTCTTAATCGGTGTGTACTGGCTTCTCAGCAGCAACTCATGACCTAATGCAAAGCTGCACACACATATTCAAGGGCGCCGCTATAATGCTTAACGACATTGAAAAGAATACACGCCATTAATCCAAATGACTCCTTTAAAACGCAAGCAAAATTAAATATTTTCATGTTAAATGACTCGCATCCTAATTGTCAGGGTTTCCTAATTTTTCATTTTTCATTTCAGTTCTTTTTTTTTTTTTTGTCGCGCTAATGTTCCGAACAACAATTTCGCCCAGTTAAATAAAGTACAAAGGTTTATTTTAATAAAAAAATACTCGGACATTGAGAACAATCACTGCTGACATGCATTTGAAACTCAAGTATTTAGGACAATTAAGAAATCAATATAATATTATTGTTCATATAGTATTTGAATACAGTAGCCTAGGTGATATATCCAACGTAATACATTTATTATGTAACTGAACATTTAAAACAAACGACAACATACAGTAATTTTGCCGGAAACGTATATTGTTGCCGGGGTTAAACGTAATGTAATTTCCATATACTTGATTTAAATTTCGGCATTATATCAATTATTATTATTACAAGGAAGCGATCCTATTATGAAAAAAAAAAATGTTTATGTAAATATAAAGCGTTCAGAATATTTTCATCTGATTTCTCACATATCGTCCTCAGTTTTAAATAGCCCGAACTGGACCCAAAATGGCATCGTTCAAATCCCTCTTAAATTCCTCATTGTTCGGAGAATGCAAGGCTCCGGCTGAAATCTCGCCCCTCTTTCTCAGACTCGGTCTTTCTCACTGTTTCCCCCCTGCGGGAGGACACACAAGTTGCCGTCTAAGGATGAAATTTGTTTCATTATCACATAAAAGGCTCCCGAGGCGTTGGAGAATAGATGTAGAAAATGGGCCAGCTTTGGGAACAATGGGGGCTCAATGTGATGTTCTAACCTGTTATGTTCTGTATCGCTAAGCCATTGTCAGGGGGGTACTTTTAAACTACTTAGTGTCTTCCACGCCAATGACCCCAACTGATAAGATGTAGTTCTCCCCCGAATAAATCATAATCTCGGGTTGTCACTCTGATTAGCAGACAGAAGTCCGTCCCTTTATATTTGTCAGAATGAGCCGTTGAATTTGCGAGTCGGCACACTAGCATCGCAATCTCAACCGAAATGCTCCTGCCTGGTTTTCCATATCAACTCACTCTCTCGGCGTTTTAAGTGTATATTTATTCTCCCATTCCCATCCACAAATCTTCTTTTAAACACTCGTGACCAGCGAATAAACAGAGCCAGTAAACAATCAAATGGCAACATAAATGGATATAGGATGTGTACAGGTACAACCAAATTTGAGTAGTGTAAACTTTGAATAGGAATACGTCATATGTCAGCAAATTTACTCAGACGTTAAATTTCGTTCTCTTCATTTTAGACATAATGCTAAGCTGAATTTTTATAGCATACTGATCGATATCTCTGTAAAATAATCATTTTTTTAAACTAGCAGGGCAGTGAAATCTTTGCTTTGTGCTAAAGTCAACACTGACAGAGTTTGAGCTCAAATAAATGGCGCGATGCTTCCAGCCCTTTGCAGTAAGACAAGCCGCCGAAGCTCTATATAACTGGCCTCTTGTCGCTTTCCAGTTATCAATGGCAGCAGTTGGATCAGGTAGGAACCTTAAAAACCGCATTTTATTTATTTTTTTTTGTTTAATATTCAATGGGGAGCTGTGAATATATGTGTCACATTTTATGCGTGTTTTATATTTGCCGAAATACCAAGACATCACGAGACGGGTACTCATTTAAGCCTCATTGGTCTTAATGGCAATGAGTGCTTGAAACTGCTGACCACGTAGACAATCTAATGTATAGCCGGGAGTGTGTTTTCTCATGGTTTCAGAGACTTGTGGTTTGCGTGTCAGGGAGCTCTACGCCAACTGATTGATAGTCTTGATGTTGTCAAGAGAGCTCGCTCGCTCTGGCCCTTTCTCTACCTTAAAAACGAGCAGAGGCGAAAGACATGCTTTCAATATCAAGCCACACAAAACCGCGACGGCTTAACTTTGCCACGCGGTGAAATTATTAAGTAAACGCTTTATAGTCATGGAGTTAAAAATAGGCATAAATAGTCACACAAAAGTGCAATCACAAAGGTACTTTTCCTGTAAATAGTGTTTTACGTGTTAAATACCTCTAGGCAGATCTTATTTGTTTTGTGTTATTAAGTATTGGCTATTGCCAATTTCTCTAGTTTTAAAGTAAGGAAATTATAATTTTTTTGTTATTTTTAATTATTTGGGGAATCTCGTCATTCCTCAAAAAAAAAAAAAAAACAAAACAAAACGCTTGCTGTGTGTAAATGACAAATAAAACAATTAACAGTAAAATTATTATTGTAAAAGGCACAAAAATAACCCATTCCGTTAGTGACCAGCGAAAATGATATACTCTCATTCCTTAATATGCTATAAGTTCTTGGATAATAACTATTTCGATATATTTCTTACAGCTTCACTATTAACAGCGTCGATTAATCTGAAATATTTGGCAGATGAATTTAACATACTACAGCGTCTTCTAGAATAGCTTCGTGCGTCTTTACCTATAACCTGTAAATCCAGCGGGCACTCAACGCTATTTATTTACGCGTTTTCACCAAGACGCCGAACATGAGCAATCATTTTTTTTTATTTTAATGAACACCAGTACAATATATACTGTCAACTGGTCGACTCAGAAACATTGCAAGTTCTTTATTCGTTAGAATATGCCTAGATTTTATGCTTATGTAATTACTATATTTTTGACCACGTTTTGCGACATAGACGATATATTTTAAAGGGCGACATCACTCAATAGTCTGCGTACAGACATCCGTATTTTCTATACGTCTTTACGGTTGTGCTCGCGTAATTTGTAAATGGTTTTATTTTTTATTTACAAATCCCCGTGTGCAAGCGCAGAAGGCGCTCAAGGATTTTACAAAAACCCTATTCATCCTTTTTCTTCTTCTTTAATAATAATAATAATAATAATAATAATAATAATACGTAATCATATTATGATTTTACTTATTTATGTGTTTATTTATTTTCTTTCGTTCCATTTCTTGACTATTTTTAACCGTATAATGGAATCTATGGCGTAGCATCAAAAGGCTAATCGTTTTTAAATAATTAATTCTCTCCATTTCCAGAAGTAATCGCAAGGCTTCGGATTTGTCCATTACTCGTCATTAAACGAGTGTATACCCACGTACTTCATTTCAGATCCTTTGATGGGCCGATAACCCCAGTCAAGCAGACTCTAGTAGGCATTAAATAGGAATGGCCTTTTGATAGTTGGGTTCAAAGCTGACCGGCTTCTAACTCGCCTTTCTTTGATAAAGAAATTACGGCAAATACCAGAGAATAATTTAACCTTCAAGGGTTTCGCTACTTTGATATAAATCACTTGATTGTACATTAGGCCTTCCCAGTCGCTCTGGTATGAATGACAGATTTTAATATTTACATAAACATCTGTCCGGTTCACACCGTTCAAGTGAATCCAAACGTGGCACCGAGCTGATTAAAGTAGCGCGTTGTTATACAGCACGGAGCAACGGGAAATGCATATATAAATTGATATGTAGGCCCACAGATTCCAGAAGGCAGATTTTGCTTGAGCTTATTTCACAGACAGACAAACACACGTACACACACACTCACACACAGACACAAAAAGGGTTTTGAAATGTCAGAGGAGACTGAAATGCCTTTGCAAACGGCCGTGGTAGTACATCACAGGGACCCGTACTCCGTTGTTATAGCAACAAGATCAGCGATGGTCCATACGGCAGCTTGTTGATCCTTTTACTTTGGTAACCCGATTTAATTACATTTCTTACCAGTCGTGCTAATTTGCATATTCTTCAACGCATACGGTTTAACGTTCAGAAACAATAGTGCGATATTTTCCAGTACAATGCAGAGACCAACCGGAGAGCTCCACAATACATTACGAAAGACTGTAAAAGGAATTTTAAAAATTCTTTAAACCTGGGAAAGTGTAAAGCACGGTGAGCACTGCTACTGAACGAAAACACGTCCCTCGACCTGTCATAACACACTCGTGTCTTTAGTAGAGGCTGTTCCGTTTACTCGAGGCCACTTCACCGCTGGAAAAACAAATGACCAGCTTTACACAAACGTCCCGGTATTTTATTTCATCTATAAATAAGCGATAATTTTTGATGTTGTCTTCCCTCAACGCTCAAAACAGATATGGCTATTTGCTAGAAACCAATTGGGCATTCCTACCCTAGTTCTGCTTAAATTTCCCGGGGCCTGGAACACCCAAGTAGAACGGTCTCCTGGGTGATGGCGGTATTCCAATCTTACAAGCTGTAATTCTGCTTTAGCCCATTGCAGGGGTGGGACGGTTCACACTATCCCGACTTAACTCTTCTTTCACTGGAAACACCCCTAATCCTATATCTTAGCTAGGGAAATGGCTATCCCACAGTATATTAAAGGACAACAAAGTCAAAATTCAAAGCTGCCCCACAGGTTTTCAGCCGCCAGTTTCTGTTCAACGCAATAAGATTAATTTAGGCCTGTCCTGATATTCACCAGCATTGCCTCAAAATAAAAGCGAAGATTAATTTTTGTTTTCATGAGCCCCTGTAAAACTCGTCTACAAAATTAGTCACCTAGAGTATTTTCAGCAACAAAAGAATAAAATGCATAGTACAGGAATCTAAATATCTAAACAACTAAATATCAAAATTTGTAAAACATAGGAAGGCTTAACGAGTTTCTTATGAACATTTATCGTTAACGTTTAATAATAAAAAGTACTGCAGTCGACTTAGAAATATATCTGTATTACCGTGATAAATCAATCCTCATACACAAACCGTTAAAATAGCGTCACGTTCGGTCAGATCTCAGCATCGCATTAAAAAGGCACCAACATTTTATTTTAACATTGTCACTAGCCAAATGCGGGGGAAAATTCACGGATTTTGGGAATATGGTATATAACGGAAATTAATTTAATGAACTTGCACAACCCAAACGTGCGTGGTAAGATTTACACTGTAAATTCATTCGATTATTATGCAGCTCTAATCAATAATGATCAGATTTATTGTGTTCTAACACCGCATAATTCTAAGAGAAAAACACTATGCAGATAAAAAGTCCGCTATTTAACGTAACAATTATTGCAAAAAGGCATTACGATTGAGTGTATATTTTGGTGACGCAATGCATATCGCGCAGAACATTATGCCCGTCAGTTTAACGAAATAAAGGTAATCAATAAACAGTTAAACTTTCCTGTGGTATTCGCTAACGATACACGAATGATACGTCAGACTATTGAAGTAGCAAAAGCAAAAGGCAAAAATGTACTGCTGTTACTTCTGGGGACAGGAGTCTCATTTTATTAACTGCACTGAGGACAAAATTATTGCTGTCTAATTTAGGTAGTTTTTTGGGACACTTAAAAGTCGGTTACAAATCGACGCACAGATAGGAAAATTTCTCATGGCCATTTAACTAATATAACTTTATATGCGCTCCATCTATGCATGAATTCTTGTGACCTCATGGGAAGCGAATAATACGTAAATTATGCTGGTTAGTATTTGCAGTTTTCTCAAATTAATATATTTGAATAACGAGAGATCGATTTTTTACAATAATTATTTTATAAATTACGCTAAGATGAAACATTTGCATGAGCGATTGTTTAACCTTAAACGGGATTCAGACATTTGACTTGAGATATATTACATAAATTGCCGATTGAGAACAATACTCTACATGGCTTTATAATGCAAATGTAACAGAGATTTGCAGTCGTTGGACATTGAAAATCATATTATCGACATATTTCAATGCGTTAAAATAAAATAATTACGCCGTCAACTTCAAACATATATTACACAATGAAAACAAAGCACCTTGTGTCTAATATTACACGGAAAAGATCAGTGATGCTACAATGAACACAAATCGGTGTTTTATGTAGTATATAGAATGGAGAAACAACATAAACATAACTTGCCTTAATGAGCTGATGATTTAAACGTGTGTATGTGTAATACATATATATATATATATTTTTTTTTTTCCTTGAATGGCTGAAGGTGCACGAGGCATGGAAGAGTATAAACCAGGAAGCGGGCTGCCCGCAGTAATGGTGATGAGTGATGGAGCTGCAGATACAGTTTTGCAGTTTGTTTCAATGAAATACATCTGAAAAGAAATGAGAAGTTATGTAATTATTGCTGCTCTTCCACAGCGTTGGGAATTATTTTTTTTATTCATAATTGTTATATATATCATTTCTTTAAGGGTGATGTGGCACTGCTGAACTGAATTCAAACCCGTTTATTTCCAGATTTAAATGGAGTACCCTCGAAGAAAACTTAGAAATTAAAGTTTGTCAGCTTTTAGCAGAAATTGCGTGCATTTACGGTTGAAGGCTATAAATGTATTTCTGAAGCGCGATTAATTAGGCGGCAATTCAAAACCTTCATGCCCGTGCTTCGATTGCCACAGTTGTTTGGCAGACGGGGTCAAACGGTGTATTTGCAGCGTACGGTTAGGGGAAATCACTATATTGTTGGCACGATCCGCTAGTGGTGCGCTCGAGTGCCCCTGCAGATGGGCCTCATTGACGGTCAGCATACTCTCAGTACCGCAGCGAAAGCTGCCGATGGCAGGGAGAGATACTCTTGCTGGGAGAGACCTGAACTGTGGTCAACATTCTATCCCCATTTAAGGACACATCCCGTGTAACCTGATCTGATTGGATCTGATGGTGAAGAGCAGGCTGGTTTCTGGGAACTGTTCCATCTTCACTGATAGTGATCTTGTGGATTAGAGGGCTTGTGTAGCGAGAAGCTCTGCTCCCTCTCCTCACATGTGCTCTCTGGCATTGCAGTCCTCTTAATTATACCTGTGTAGATCCCTAGAGTAGGAAATGGATGAAACGGATTTCTCTACTTCTGTTAATGTTGGGGAGTATTCTGCAAATACAATGACTTCAGCTTGCCAGTGTAACGTGGGTAACCTTTTGACTGTCTTTGGCGAAATCACAATCAAATCACCACCGTCTGTCTCCAAAAAAACTGAAACTCCAGGTTTCTTAAAAACTGGCATCGATTACAATTGCTCAACATCAACAATTTAGCAGTTTTGCACGAAGCACAATCAAACTTTCTATAAGGATTTAATACTTTTAAATGACCTACGTATACGTTTTTAAAGAAAGCATTTTTCTGGAGATGTTATGATTTGATTAATATAGAAGAACAGGCTTACCTGTTTGTAGGTCCATTGAAATGATTTACTTTATAGACGTCAAACGATAATTTAGGCTCTCCAGAGGTCAAAATCTTGAGAAGAGAAATAAACTTTGAACTTTAGGGGAGGAAGAAGGTGTCCTTAAGGGCAGAGAAGATTGTACAGTTTTGTAAGGCATTCTTGGATGGAGGAGAACGTCAGAAGCTCAGAGAGACTTCTACCTCAAGAAGATTACAGACGATTATAAAACGGCAAACTACTTTCACATGTCCACTCTTGAGATGAATATCTAGAGAAGGCTTCACTGGGACGAGTGGAAGAAGGAGAAATGGGAAAACTGCACTGCATAAAAATGACACGTAAAGTTTCAAACCCGATTAGGCAATTATGCTGGGTTTGTGGAGAATTTTATAAACTGAAGAATGAGCTGTTTGGACTTTGACCAGTAATCAACAGACACAATTTTTGAATGATGGATTTTACTACACTAGCCCTTCTAATCAAGCTGACATGACACCGACTAATTGGTGAGATGCAGCAATTTATTTATATAGATGAACTGATGGGGGGGGGGGGGTTGACGGGGATGAGAAGGGTCTAAACAGAGCAGAGGTGCTGTAGTAGTCTTGGGGCCCATTTCAGTCTTTCATCACTGTGGTGTGAGATTCCTTCTCTGGGACACCTTTTCAGCTGGACCATATTGGGACACCCCTCCCCTCCCCCCAGAAAAATGCAGGAAGGAGCATCTGGCGAGACCTTCAGTGACATCAGCAGGATTTAATACAGAATCTAGTCTCAGTCTCACACGCCCCCTAATGAGGAAGAGCCATCAAATTTAATCTCACTTTTTTTTTTTTTGCCATTTTTTTTATTTCGTGAAATTCTTTAAACTGCAGATAGTAAAATCAACAATACTTCACAGCAAGTGTAACTTTCACAGCTGTGGTTAGTGTGGATAAGCTGAACTGAAGTTATGTACTGTATAAGTATATAAATGTAAAATAATAACAGAATACTTTATAGATAATTACCCATAATTCTTAATAATAAAAACGTGTCTCACACCAGACAAAGTGGTGTGAATGATGATGATGATGATGATGATGATGCTCAGCGATTAGAGAGATGCAGCCAGCTGTGCAGTGACTCACGTTGATCCCTAAGAGAAACTCCTGCAGAACCACATAGACAGGCTACTCATACTGCAGAACCTGGAGACACTGGGATGGTTCCTGCCAAGCGTCTCCATGACCAGTAAAGTAGGCCAAATGTTTCCACAAGCGGAGGGCTGGATTGCATGCAGTGAACCTAGCATGTTGCAAGAAAGAGCCTTAAATGCCTTACAGAAGTCAGAGACGTGCTTGCAGGGATTACCGGTGGTGAAAACTTTAAGGGCATGACTCTGCTGTATTTTTGTTTAAAGCTCATTGAAATACACTCGGCCAGACGTCTCCTGAATCCGCTTTTTTGTTTTTCCTCAAGGTATTAACAACGTCAGTACAGATGGATAAATTAGTGTAAAACTCTTAATTAGGTCAATCAAGCACTTAAGTGCTTATATTGAAAGAAAATCTGCATATCGAGCCAGCTATAGATGTTTCTCCAGATTGGAGATCCCCCCTCCACACACACACACACACACACACACACACACACACACACACACACACACACACACCTCAATTCCTCATAACTATGCTGTAGTTGTGAAGAGAGTAGTAACATTTATATAATAATTATATTAATGCTTCATTACCCCGCCTGCCACCACAAACACAATAGATTTTAATGTGTATTTTCATCAGTTACTGGGCATGTGGTCATGCCTAAAATCCAAAGTGGAGGATAGGAGTTTTTGCCAGTGAATTGGGATCCAAGAGTTATCCCATAATCTAACTCAGAAACAAATAAGGTAACTGGTGACGGACTGGAAAGCGAATCCCTGTTTGTGTTCTGGTCAAGGTGATGGTCTATTGGAATATTGTATAAAATATTGTGTCATGAATGTTTAGCCAAATGTGCATACAAATGTATACGCCTATCTATATATAATATACTTACAAGAAAAAATATGAATGCATAAATATATAGCCATATATGTTTATAATTTACATTATTTATTGTGTTATCCTCTGTATAAGAGTGAGCGGCATTAACCCAAAAAAAGTCCAATTTGGAGCAGAGATTCCTTAGGAAGGCAGAATAATATTTTCATTTTAAGGCATATAAATCCATAGAACAAATCAAGCTTATACATGCAAGATTTTTCTGAGGCGCTTCTGACGTCTAATTTTATTGATGGTCAATAAGACAGGCTGTGTTGTCATCTGCCGAGGCACACGTGTGACCATGTTTCACTGGAACAGGAGAGCCCTCATTAAGGAACTTGACCTGTAATCAAAAGGTTTCCAGCTCCGTGGAGGAGAACTAATCTCGTGCCCTTAAGTAAAGATCTAAAGGGAAACTGTGTTAAGTATCTAGCTGTGTCGTTGGGCACAAGTGTGTATAATTGCTGGCTAAGTTAAAGTTGCAACTGCAGGAGTCCTGTGCAAAGTACATAATAACATTTAATTAGATGTCGCGATGCACACAAACAATAGGATTTTCCTCAGTCACTCTCTTTAGCTCATTAAAACGGTGTCAGGGAGTTGCAACATGCAGGCAATTTGTTTTTGCCATTATGAATAAAGTAAAGTGACGCGACGCGGTAAAACCGCCAGGACTTGACATAACACCGAGTTTCCCCACAGTGGCAGAAATGGCGGATGAACCGTAAAATTGTGGAAACAAATTTAATTTGCATTCTTTGGAACATAAATGAATAAAATTAGTCTCAGAAGCTGCATTTAAGTCAACTCCGTGAATGTCTGCTTTTCATTGAGTTGATGTCATTTTAACCTTTTTTGGCGAAGTTAAAAAGCTCATTAAAGGTCTGTTTTACTGTATCATACAGTAGAAAAACTCTTCTGCATTTTTAACGTCTCGACGTTTCCACTATTCTGTCTGTGCGACTGCCATGTCTCATTCTGAATGGCATAATTCCGCACAAATTTTGTCTAATCACATTTTTACTTTCTGCCTAAGTTTATCACTGGTACATAACACCGAAAGCTGTAGGTCCATCAAAAATGCCACCTCCAACATCAATTCCCCCAAGCCTTCGCCGCCCCACTAACAGCCCTCGAATTAAATTGCCCCCATGTAGGGTGCCGTCATAAGGGATTTAATTAATTCAGATGCTCTGACTTGAATTAAATTAATCCTCAATTTAATCCCATATAAATAGAAGAGGCGCTTATTATATACAGATTGATGCTGTGTTTAACTGTCTTTTAAAAAGCTCGGAGGCATCCATGATGCGGTTAAACAGATTACTTATAGTTTCTGGGGGTTCTACGTGCCCCTCTGACTACTCCCTTGATGCACAAAATTTTTCCCAAGGCTGTTCACTAGTGACAATGACATAGTGTGGAGGGTAATTAAATTTTCTGTCAGATTAACTCGCCGAGCATCACAGTGCCTCCCCACTTCTTTTACGGTGACTGGATCTCCTTATTTTCCAATTTGCAATAGAAAGACCCCCAGAGGAGATATTGAGCCAACGACAAGGGAGACAAAAACAGTTGGGGGACTTAACGACATCTTCCACGTAAGGACCCCCCCGTCCCCCGTCTGCTCCATTGGATCATTCCCATTGATGTGCAGCATGTGTTGTACACATCCGATTGCCCAACGGGGGCCCTGTCCTTCCCCTTGTAGGTGAGAGTAGAAGTACCCCTCGGTCACCCCCGTGAAAGTAGCATCTGCTTGCCATGTCTGTTGCCCGAACCTTCAAACTCCCCCCTAACAGCCGACTGGATTCCTCTGGTCTGTGACCTGAAGGTGGGCTCTTCCAAATGGTGCCACCTCTGCTCACGGGGTTTAAGATGAATTCAGTTACAGCTAACTGTTGCGGGACATGGGTGCCCACAACACCAGGGCTAACAGAGAAGTCATTATGTCGCGAAACCTCCGGCACTAATGCAAATCACCGACAGCGTCCCAGGCAGCATGCAAAGCATGCCATTAGTCATACACGTCGCCGTCTGACTGACAGGTTGCAAATGTTCAGTTGGTGGATGTGAACGCGTAGGAAGGGTTACCGCTGGGGCAGCAGTTATGCCATAGTGCGATTCATTTTCATTACTACTTTTCAAAGGTTCTGCTCGGGCTGTTCATTCAAATGCAAATATTCCTTAGTTATGTACAGTCCAAAGTCCTCTTGGGGACCCGCAGCAGGAAATTTTGAGTTGCCCTCCCCGTTATCTATGAAGAGGATTTGAGTAAACAGAGATGTGAGTGGCTTTCTTAATACTGATGTCACATTTTTTAAGTAGATAAAAAATGATACCTAAGGAATATTTCGGGCTGTTTTGTCAGAAGTGATGACACAGAGCGGTGGCACTGGACCAGATAGGTCAGTAACTGCTCATCAGGCAGATGACAGGTTTGGGGGGAGCGGGTGAGGTATGGGCGGGGGAGAGTGTGAAGTTAAAGGATACCTTGTAGCTTCCCATTTCTCCTTACGTCCATCCCATCCCGATTTTGGGCAGCATAACGCAAAATGAACAATGAAGGCTGAGATGGTTTGCTTATTAGGAGGTACCAGGACGTTACGATTTTGGAAGCTTCTAAAATTGCATTTTCTCTTGTATGCTAGTAATCAAAAAAACACCAATTATGGACATGCCTCCTGCTAGAAAGTTTCCTGGCTTTGTTTTTTTCTTTATTTTTTTGCTGGTATTTTCTTTTTATGCCATTTAAACCCAGCCTTTAAATATGTGTGAAAACGTTAGCACTTGGCACCGATCGACGATGTTTTTAACAGACGGTTTGGGTAGATTTTCATCAGCACGAGGAAGGTTTTGCCTGCGTACGCATAAATAACCAAACGGTCTGAACAAATATGCATTGCTGGGCATCTGCAAGATGCAAAAGTTCTTTATTTTTTTTCCCCCTGATATCTCCCCCACCTCAAAAATCCTCTGTGACCACCAGCCTACATGTCATTATTCATGGCATTATTCAGGCAAGTCTACCAAATGCATCATTAGTATTGCAGAAATTCATCCTGCATGTATCCAATAACAAATGTTTGGTTGACTAGGAGCTTAGGATTGTGTGTATGTGTGCGCGTGTGTGTGTCTGTGTGCGTGTGTGTGCGTGTGTGTGCGTTGGGAGGGGTGTATAATCGCTAGGAAACATTTTACTGAACATTTGGTGATAAACGTGGTCGGCCCCCAGCTTAAAGCAATTAATTCAGGATCCTGACATAAACTCGTCAATCCTTTGACAGCTTGGAGCTGAAATGAAAATGCTAGTTCTCCTGGGAACGGCAGGAGGTAGTTGGCTCCTTTCTGGACTGTTTGCTCACCAGCCCTGAGAGCAATCCTCCTTGCAGACTGAAATGCAGGGACACAGACAATGTACCGGGGGGAGAGAATGGGAGATGGGAATGAACAGTTTGAACTATTTGCTCAGCAGAAGGGCGGCCACAATGACCAGCCAATGGGTTTCCCATGCATCAAGCGGAGGCGACTTGGGCCCCTTTGTTGTGGGGGGGGGGGGCTCCCTCCAGTCAGATAAGAGTGCAGCTGCCTTGCACTTTTAATACCCATTGTACATTTTTACTGTATAGTCATTTATCTGCCTCCCCCCATGTTATAACTTGAAAGCAGGACGTGGGATCGGCAGTCATATGTGGGGCAGTCCATTGTGCCAGGACATGGGCATCCCTGTCTGCGTGGGCATCTGGGACCTGGAAAACTGTGGTGAGAAAAGATGGGCATGGGGGGGGGGTCAGGGTGGGGGAGGACGGCTGGGTTACGGGATAATGACTGACCCCTCTTCTCCTGTGAGCATCAGAAGTCAAGACTGTGATAGAAGATTGATACCCAGCAGGACTTGCCAGGCTTGGGTGAACCAACCTCACCTTTAAACAGAACATTTAGAAAACTTATTTTTTGTGTACAGTTTAAAATAAAACATTTAGTTTAGGCTAGAATTAGCTAGATATATAATCAGATTAGTGTTGACCAAAGCTATCCAGATCTCAAACAGGGAAAGCAAATCAGGAAATATGGTTGCTTCTAGAATATTCTAGAGCCTTTTACCAAGAGTGGTTTGGTTTTGACGGTGGTGCAGACCATGGCCTGTGTGAATATTTGTCCACTGAGTCTGGATGAAGACCTGGGGTGAAGGTAGCCAATAACAGTGTGACAGGTCTTATTTAAAAAAAAAAAAAAAAATGAAATATTGAACCAAATCCACTACATGCTGTGAAGCTGAATCCCGGAAATCATTTTCAACAGAAGTTTATCCTCTGCAAACAGCCACACACGACACCCCCCCCCCCCCAATACTGACCTGATTCCGAAGCAGTCACGTGCGGTTCTCGGGGGGATGACTGGTGCTCCCTTCTCTCCAGCAATTTTTCTGTAGGTCCCCCTTCAACAGAACAGCTGGTCCGAAGCTGAGATTATCAAGAATAGCCACTGGAAGCGGGCAGGAAAAAGCACAACTGTCATGTTCAGTCTTAGCACTTTGACCCTCGCCACAAATCAAATAAAATTATTTCAGAATCAAAGCGTCTCTGTCCATATTTATTATTCTTAGATATATAAGTAAGCGTTCTTGTCCAACGTTCACATGTTCAGTATTAGCATTTCAAATTCCATCTACTGTAAAATGTTAGGCTGCTACTAAAAACCAGGCTACGCGTCAGAACAAAGCTTATTAAGATGTATTCGAGTCATGCAAACGTCTTTAGAGTGACCTGCCATTTCAAAATATATAATATTAGAAGGAATAGCACTATAATAAACTGAGCACATCAAAAATGTCAGTTTCACAATTCATGGGTATGTATCTGTGTAAAACATACATTTTAATATTCTTTTATATAATATTGACTACAGTTGATTCCAAATTTGTAATTTTTTTTACAAACAAATACCCTGAATGACATCTGGTCAAAATACAAAAAAGAAAGAAACTACAAATGTTGTTGCATCTTGAATAATGCAAACTAAAGTTTATATTCATCACATAATAATTTAATAACAGTTGTTTTACTTAGGAAGGGCTCAGGAATCAATATTTTGGTGGAATAATCCTGATTCCTTATCACAGCTTTCATACTGTATGTCTTGTCATGGTCTCCACCAGTTCTTACATCTTTGACCGACTTTATCCCTCTTCTGGTGAAAAAATTCAAACAGGCACAGTTTTGCTTGATGGCTTGTAACTCATGAGGCCCTGTGGAGTGAATTGGCAATCATCTCTGACATAAAGTCACTTCCACCCTCTGCCTGACTGTATTTTGGTTGTTTCCAGTGTCTCCTACTTCACCTTGTTCTTGAGTACCATGGTCTTGGAAATCTTAAGCCAGGAAGCAACCTACTGCTCACTGAAGCCTTCTGTCAGCAAAACCAAGATAGCAGCCTTTTTCCATCAATGTATCTTCACTACAGTTATTTGAAAACCATTAGGAATGTTTTCATGACATCCATTTGGTCATATAGAAGTAGGAGGGTTAAGACCACAGCAGTGATTTCCAAACCATTCCTCCTTTGGTGAAGTTTTGGTCAGCTAATCAGTGCCGTATTAAGTTGAATCAGGTGTGTTGTACATGGAACGGCAGTCACAGAAATAGAAATGCAGATTTTTAAAAAGTATGGAGTGGTCTGTTATTATTTTCCCAAGGTGTAAATGAACAAATATCTTCCAAGAAAATTTCATGTAAACGGGGTGTAAATATAAAGTATTTATATAGTGTTATTGTATTATAATAAGACCACTCTCTCACATGGCTGTCGCTTCTCCCAAGTTCTCCACAAGACGGCGCTGTTGACTCACATAACAGCATTTCCCTAATTTGATAGGACTTTGAAACTTCGTACAGAGGTTGTTTCTGGACACATTTAATATCTCCTGGCTATGCTGGAGAGGGGAGATTCGTACAAGTACAGCTTCGTGAGGTGCTGGGGAGTCCGTCTGTGGTGATAAGCCATGATCCCTCTGTGACAGATTGTCCAGGTTTGTTCTACTGCACTGTGCTGGGTATTGCTGTGGTTGGACCACTTTGGAAACTGTTTCGTAAGATTCTAGCGCGTAATAGTGAGAATAACTTGAAAATACTGTTATTTAGTATGAGCATGCTGGTGACGCCTCGATTTTACCATTGTTTATTACTGTACATTCAGTCCAAGTGCGAATTTAGACAGTGGTTTGGCGAGTCAGTGCTTTCGGGCTTTAAAACCAAGTTAAATTACACTCCAGGATCAGTTCTAGCTGGCTGCTGTACTTTAACGTATGTTCACGATATTTCAAATTACAGCAATGCAAAGCAAAACATCATCAATATTGATGATAACTAGTGCAACCATTTTTGTTTAATTTTGTTTGTGTGTCATATGAGTATTGATACACGGTCATTCATCGACCAGCGCATGCCAAATTTTAGACTTAAAGAAGTATATAAGAACACATGGGTATAACTGCTGTTATGCAGGACCCCAGGTTTCAGTTTAAGAACGGCAGTATACAGTACAATATCATTAATTTAGTTTTAAAGAGTCACTCAAATGACCAACATGGTGTACATTAGTTCATGGCATGATTGTGCCAGGTGGACTTGGGCACTGGGTCCTTATGTAGCCTCCTGCTGTTACCCACAGGAGCCCTGTATTGGGACTGCATCATGGAAGTGGCCTGGGACGTCTTTCTCACCCTGCTCAGGGTGTGGTTTACAGTGGTGGTGCTGCTCATTATGTTGCCTGCTATGTTTGGTGTTTCCCTGGGGATCACGGAGGTCTACATGAAGATCCTGGTGAAGACTCTAGAGGTGAGGTTACAGATAGTCGGGGGTGGTGAGGTGATGGAGTGGGACTTCCAGTGTCTGCAGCTGTCCACCCAAATGCTCTCTGAGTTCCTGTCCAGTCGACACCTGGCGTTAATGTTATATCCATGGCCTTTTTGGCATTGTTACCCCCACTGTTGGGAATGTTTCCCTAAGCCAGGCAGGGTGTGAGAGGTCACCCGTAAATCTCCTGCTTTTTCTGGGCAGTGGGCCACGCTGCGGATCCAGAAGGAGAAGAGGAGACAGGACCTTATCAAGGCCACCGTCCCCAGTGGTGAGTGCGCTCTGGCATGGGGGAAACCTGGTTGGACTCTGGGACATCCTGCAGTTCTTTGTGTCTCACTGACCACCAAACGTGGAGGAAATTTTTTTTTTTTTTTCCTCCAGTAAAAATAGTTACAGGATTAAAATACACATGCATTGCTCCTGTAGCAAGCCTGCGTGACGGGCCAGATTTTAGTGGGCCTTATACTTACTGGTATAATTAGCTTTATCTCAAACTCTTACTGCAACACGATGACGCCGACATTGTGTCACTCCTTGCTGCACATGTCCGCACACGCATCACCGCACGCATGTCTGAGGCAGCAGGTTTACGGTGTCCATGTTCAAACTCGTGTAGTACGCCCATGTTTACTTTCGGCAGGTATGTGCGGTCATCTTAGACAGGTGCTGACCGGCCTGTCTTTGTTTGCTCAACGGCGCTGCGCTGCGTCTATGCGTAACTGTCCGGCTGACAGATCGAAATCTTATGAGGGTTCCACTTTGGGGTGGGAGGGCGCTCTTGTGTGAATTTTTAACGGGGCAGCGCTGAGGACACCGCTTGCGCTGTTCCTGGCCTCGTGCCCAGAGCTCATTCTTGGTTTCACAACCATTAGTGAAAGACTTTGGTCGACTCGCCTCTACACATAGCCGCCTCGGCCAATGGGCGGGATTCTTTCATCAGCTGCATCTGGAAACCGGTGACATCGTCTGCACCAACCCATAGGCCCATTGTCAGCATGTTACACTTTAAAAAGGGAGTTGACTTCTGTGACAATGACACCGGTTATGTGAGGAGCTGATTAGTGGCTTGTCAGTCAACTCAGGCCGAGGGTGGAGGTTGAACTCAGTGGCCACAGCGCCTCCCAGTGGCACCAGCAGTATCTCGCAACCTCAGCTGTGGTTCCTGTTGGCTAACGCAGAATCTACACAGTGACAGGGAGTGAGACTGAAACACAAAAGGGTAATGCTGGCACAAGGCTGGGTGTTACACAACGTGTTCTTCTGGGTCAGTGGTCAAGGTTGTCTCTCTGATGTATAAAAAGTAGATGATGCCCCAAGGGTATTTATAGTCTGGTTTTGCCATCGCCTGCTCCAGCTAGTGTGAAGCTATCAAGGTTAAACTCCCTTAAAATCAACCACAGCCTTGCGATAGCACAATGACCCTATCTGATTGGTCAGATTGCCTGTCAATCTTGATATGCTTTTATTTCTCTTTGGCCCTTGGCTTGAGAATGCCCTGCTGGCGTTGGTTCAAGCTCCAAAGCTCTCATTTGGTGTGGTGTTTCACACGTTGGTGTTATTCTTAGGGTGAGTCGCCATATTTTGCGGGATGTCGGAGTCTGACAAACACACAGTACAAGTAAACAAAGTGCGAAAATGTTAATGTGGAAAAAGGTAAACACAAGATTACGTTTATCATTGTGGAATTATGCTATTTAATTTGGCTAATCCACATAAAGCCATCAAAATCACTCCTCACTTCGGGTTGGTTGAAGTGGAACAAAAGAAGGTGTGATATTATTATATTTTTGTGGATTCTCTAGTGAAATGAAAGTGTTCTACCATTTGTTTTTCCTGGAGGTCAAAGGTGACTCAACCTACGTGTTCTAGCCTGCAGTGGACTGAGTGCAGAATGCTCATGAGCGAGTCTAAACGGCACTGCTTGTCGCCCATCAGGGATCATTCAGAGGGATGACGGCTCAATGGAGCAGGAGATCGGCGAGCTTCGCCGGAGCAGGCCCAAGTCCCTGGCGGGGGGGGAGTTCACGCTGAGCGACGTCTTCTACTTCACGCGCAAGGGCATTGAGAGCATCGTGGAGGACGAGGTGACCCAGCGCTTCACCTCTGAGGAGCTGGTGTCCTGGAACCTGCTCACACGCACCAACAACAACTTCCATTATATCAGCCTGCGGCTCACCATCATGTGGGGCCTGGGGGTGCTCATCCGCTACTGCATCCTAGCCCCGCTCCGGTAAGCCGCGTATCACTGCTGCGTTGGCCTTGTACGCGATTATATCTGAGGCTGGCGTGAGGACACCAACCAAACGGAGAGCACAGTCAGTGTGCGGTCACATTGTACCCGATGTTCTACTTTCCGCTGTCTGGTAGTCACATGGGATTGTGCGCCTTGTGACACTGTCATGTGACTCTGCTCCCTCCACCCGCAGGATCACCCTGGCAATTATTGGGTTAAGCTGGCTGGTGAGCGGAACCTCCCTGGTGGGGCTGCTGCCTGACAGCAGGTATTTCCTCACTGAAGCAGGGGTGCACCCTTGATGGCATCCTGGTCTCTTTGAAGATTTGAGTTAGCTTAACTTCTTGTATTTGGACTGTGGAAGGAAACTAGTGATGGGACAAATGAGGCTTCAAAAGCTTTGGTGAGTGGGAGTGTCCTGAATTAACCAACCAGTGCTGGTGCTTGAAACTGCACAGGAAGAACATGCAAACTCTACACGCAGAAAAGAGAGGTTTGCAGCTATAGTGCTACCAACTGAGCCATCCATATACCCCCATTACAGAGAAATACCTCGCATCCCGTGGAATTTGTAATGCTGCCTTTGGGAAAACTAGTTTGACATGCTGAGTTTCCCTGTGGAAACTTCCAGAAAACAGTTTCCCACCCCCTACACAACCTACACGTGTGCCCCAACCGGCAGGCAGACCTAAGGCGTTCTGGTATTTTCACTGTGTTGGGCTTGTCAACATGCTGACTTGTGGAGTGAAGCTGTGGTGAAAATCTGCAGCGTGGGTGGGGTTACAGTTCAAGGTGTGTTTGGGTTTTTTTTTTTTTTTTCTGTTTTGTACTGCCTGCAAGTTGCAGTGGGTATCAGCCAGCAGTTCCAGCACCGTGCTTCCATTGGATTGTGTAACTACTGGCTTCAGGGTAGGGCAGCACAAGCCAGAGCGATAACCCTAAAATGACATCTCAGAATGTTGCCCGTACAGCCACGAATGCCTCATATACATCATCTCTCACATAGCGTGGTCCTGCACGCTCGAACGAACCTTTGTGATCTTAAATGTAAAAGCCAAGGCTTTGAAGGAATAGTCAACCTTGAGGTTAGCTTTGCCCAGATGCCATCTTTGAGGTTGCAAGCACTTGAATTTAGCCATTAATTTCCCAGACATTCTTTATGACATAATCATGAAAAAAGATGCTAGTATTACTTTAAATTATGTGAGACTACAGCTCTAGAATTTTTTTTTTTTTGAGCATTAGCTGAAAATGCTGTTGTGTGTTGTTTTTTTTTTTTTTTTTTTTTTTTAAAAAAATACAGCAGCTGACCAGTAGAAGGAAAGCAGGTTTGTGTGGGAGGTCTTGACCTGATCATGTGACCCCTCTCAGGCTGAAGAACTGGCTCAGTGAGCTGATCCATCTGATGTGCTACAGGATCTGTGCCCGGGGACTGTCTGCCACCATCCGCTACCACAACAAGTGAGGTCCCCGCCGCTCTCACTGCTGACCGTAGACTGTCGCTCTGGCAGCCTCTGCCGCTGCTGTATCGCCCCTCCCCTGCTCCTTCTCACTGATCTGATCACCGAAGCCCCACTTTGCCCCTCTTCTTGTGCACCCACCATGTTTCGCCACTTCCCCGTCCCTGATTACGGGCTGTTCTCCTCATCTGCGGTGTCATCCTCTGATTATCAGCTCACACTGCAGAATCTTCGCCTTCCTGCCTGTCCAGGACTTCGGCTTCTGTTTATTTCTATCAGATCATGCTACTTCCTAGCAGCGATATAGCAGATGGCTAACAGTCTTCGTAAACCGGCACCATAGCCTGACACAGTGTGCATTAGGCTATTCTGCTGGCTAAAGCTTTCAGGCTATAGTACTGGCTAACGGTGTGTATTAAACCTTTTTTTATCCTGGGATCCAAATGACCATGACCGAGTATCTTCAGGATCCGTTTGCCTGCATGTCGACAAAGTCCTGAGCTAAAATGTATTATTACTTGCATCTCTGTATAGATAGATTTCTCATGATAATTGTGGCAATGTGTCAAAATATTACTCTAAAACCAGTGAGGAGAAATTGAGAAGGCCACCGGAGTACTATGGTGAGGTCTTTCTCGATATCAAGAGTTGACTATTTTTATTTGTAGCTGACAGCTTTGCAGCTTTTATCTAAAATCAAAATGAAAGGGTAAAATTAAAAGTTAAGGTTTGTCTGTACGCATTCAAATTTCAAACCGTTTCAGAAAACTTGAGATTTGTCAATTCCATGTAAGCTTTGCTAAAAATGTACGTTTTGCAAGTTAATGGCAGCCGTTACACCTGATGACTCTCGAGATTCCCCTGAAGCTCCAAGGTTAAATACCACCCTGTTAGACTCTGCCACTGGCTGACCACTTTTGTCAGACTGTAGTGCTCGTTAACAGTCTGTATCAGGATAAGTGTATATTTTTAGAGGAAATGACCATATTGCATCATAAGGAAGTCCTCTAGGTAACCTTTGAACAAACCACTGGACATTTTATAGCTTAACAGCTGCCAGCCGTGTCACTGAGTAAAATCCACCCCCGAATCGCCAGAATGCTGTGAATTTATACATAGCTCAAGTAAGAAAATATAATCAGCAGCAGGGACTCCGCCTGGTGGTCAATGTGAAAATGACACAACAAGGGTGGTAGTGAAAACCCAATGATCTGATGCTGACTGGACGAAGAAGATATGATGTTTATCAAAGAGATGGTAGGTCCATCAGGTTCTTCAGAAAAAGCCATAATTTGCACCTTAAATACCTCCTCATAAAGGAACAGCTATTTTTGGTTTCTCGCCCTGAATTTCCTTGGAGTGTCTCCAAACCTGGCTGTTCACTTGGTGGATTTATTGATAAATACCAGGTGACCCCTTGAGAGTAGAGTTGCTCCTCATTCTGATTCAGCAGACTGTCTGCTTCTTCAGCCTGTTCCCTCGGATGTGGAGTGAGGGCAAAAATAAAAAATCTGTTGCAATGTGTTATGCTGAAATATGTATGGGGCAACCGTAGAAGGACGGGATCTCTGGAAGCTCGCTGACAGAGTGGTAGTTGCTGTAGCAGTTTCATAATTTCCTGTCTTTCAGAGAAAACCGGCCCAAGAACGGAGGAATTTGTGTCGCCAACCACACCTCGCCGATCGATATTGTTATCCTGGCTAATGACAGATGCTACGCTATGGTAGGGAGAAGAATCCCAGAATACCTCGAGATGTCTGGTAACGTTTTTGTGGTAACACAGATTCCATAGTTGATCCATGTTTTTGGATGCTTTCCATGCCTATAGATTCACGTTTTCTTTACTTCCTCTTAGGCGGTGCTGGAAGTTGATGATGATAATAGGGCCTGGTACTCCAGATATAGGTGGCAGGGTTGGTGAGGGTGAGGTAGGGTGACCAGACTTTCAAAGTCCCAAAGCTGGAGATTTGTACACCCTACCACGGTGGTGAGAGATTTTTTTTTGGACAGTTTGTGTGTTTGGGGGGGGGAGAGAATCACTGAAATGATACATGGGGGCTTTTCAAGAAAAACATACAAGTGAAATTTCTGGACTATCCATGAAAGCACGGGACATCTGGTCAGCCTATAGTTAGGTGAGTGAAATATAGACTACTGGGATGGAGTATTGTTGAATACCAGCTCAATTTGAAAAGTAGAATATGTGCTGGTACTTCAAAGGGAAAACATTTGGAGGTGCTGGTACTGTGTTGTGGTGAGTAGCGGCCCACTTTGAGCACTGCTCTTGGGTCAGCTTACATTTACAATCTCCAAAATCTCAGGTGGGCCAAGTGCACGGTGGCCTGATGGGGGTCATACAGAAGTCAGCAGTGAAAGCCTGCCCTCACGTGTGGTTTGAGAGGTCTGAGATGAAGGATCGCCACCTGGTGACGAAGAGGTGAACATCTCTGCGAATGCTCCCTCCCTTCTCTGCCTTTCAGTGTTCTCATTGGTGGGATTTATGGAAGTGCCGCATGGTGTATTTCCAAGCAGCAATGCAGGCATTTGGAGAGTTTTGTGATGGGTCCCATGATGATGGCATTTGGTTGCTTTTCTGATTCCATCCCATAGGCTTAGGGATCACGTGGCAGATAAGTCTAAGCTTCCCATCCTCATTTTTCCGGAGGGTAAGTGGGGTAGCCTTGCTGGGGGGTTCCCACTGAGTGTGATCCGCCCAGGGCCTAAGACTCCATTTCCCTCACTCTTTGTCCAGGCACCTGCATCAACAACACTTCAGTCATGATGTTCAAAAAAGGGAGTTTTGAAATCGGCAGAACAATTTATCCTGTAGCCATAAAGGTGACGATTCCTCAATCGCGGTGTTCCCACCTCTCGCCATCCGGTTCACGTTATGACGTTTCTCTACTCTGCTGATGGGACCTGTCCTACCCCCTCCCTCAGTATGATCCCCAGTTTGGAGATGCCTTCTGGAACAGTGCTAAATACAACATGGTGAGCTACCTGCTCCGGATGATGACCAGCTGGGCCATTGTGTGTAACGTGTGGTACCTGCCCCCCATGGAGTGCCAGGTAGGTATAAAGGAGACATTTTGGGGTTCATTAGTGAAATAGTCAGGAAGGATTTGCATTCAAAGACCAGAGGCTCTTCCTTGGTGTTTCCTGTGATTTTGATCTGAAATTTCATATTCATTTGTTCTTTGGGTCCACACTGTGCTCTCTGTATAGAGGGCTTTTTCTGATGTGCACCTGTCTTAAAAGTTTCAAAGGAAGCCGCAAACCACTCTTTACCCTGTGCACATGCTGTCAGACCATCTGCTACCTGTTTCCTGTTTGTGCAGGAAGGAGAAGATGCTGTCCGTTTTGCCAACAGAGTGAAAGCTGCCATCGCCCACCAGGGGGGACTGGTGGACCTATCCTGGTAATACTTTATTCATTCTCTTTTAGGTCGGCCGTCCAACTCTTCCAGATGAATATATCCTCCTGTTTTGCTGAAGGTTTCATGGCCTCGTCAGAAGGTGGCGCCATTGTCCCAAATATAAGCTGTCAGACTAAGAAAACAGTGGGCTACGCCTGCAATTCTGAGTGCATCTGGATCGGAAAGTTTTTTTTCTTTTTTCTAACTAGCAAAGAATTACAAAGCATTCGCTTCCTGTCTGATTTGAGGACACCATGAAATTTCATATCTTCCCACCGACTGTACATGTACCACTCGAACTTATCGTTCACCCAGAAAAATGCTCAATCTGATTTTGCCAATCCATTTTCCAACTCTTTATTGTAATCAAGGTCATAGAGGGCCTGGAGCCTGTTTGGCCTGATTTGTTTGAATATCAGTTTGGACATTACACCATCCCTCAAAACCCTTGAATTTGTTTAATACAGAGTGGGGCTGGGGGGTGGCATTTTGCTTCCCTTTTTAAGAGTTCTGTAGAATTTTAGAGGAGGAAGTCGAGCAGCATTGAAGTGTGTTATTGGCTGCAACTCCGGTGGACTGCAGGGCATCATTTTTCTAGGAGGAACGTTAGACCCCCCCGCCACCCCCCCCCCCCCCCTCCCCCCCCCCGTCCCCTCGACCAGCCGCCCGCCTGCCTGAGTCGGATTTTTTTTTTTTTTCTCCAAGTCCCGCGGTTGACCAGGCGGCCGCCTGCCCGAG
>JAACJT020000021.1:19089297-19102621 GCA_009936485.2 Gymnarchus niloticus | reverse complement strand
GCAGCCTGGAGGCGAAAGCCGCGACGACGTCGCTTGGTACGAGGATGTGAGCCATCGGGGCCGCGAAGACGGTTCGCACAGAGACCGGCGAATCGTATCGGCGGCGGGGATCCGAGGCACTCGTGGAATGGACTTTATACGGTGACGGATTACAGAAGCTCACCGGTCACACTCGGGGACAGCCCCGCCTCACTCCTGAGGAACTGAAGAGCTCTGCCCGATTTGAATGACGTGGAGAGAGCAACGGCGCCACCGGTCCACGGAGCCGCTGTGTGGGCGTCGGAGACCAATGTGTGAAACCTTTAAACGGGCTAAACCTCAAAGCTGCCGGACCTGACGGCATAACATCACGTGTCCCGAAGGCACGCAGCTGTTGCAAATGTACACATCTTTGACACGTCTGTCTTTGTGCGCTATATTTTGACGACCGCCACCAAAGAGAAGTACCTTCTCTCTCCCGAACGATTTCTGTCTCCTCGCACTGACCTCCGTAGTCATGAAGCGCCTGGGGAAAAACCGGTCACGAGTGGCGTCGAGCTCGGCGATCCCATTGGACCCACTTGGGTTGTTCTGGTGCAAAAGACCTGTGGACGATGCCATCTTCCTAGCTTTGCAAACTGGCCCGGGGCACCTGGATAAGAACACAGCTAAGCATCCTGATGTAGGCGGACTAACTGTGGCATAGGATTTTGACTGTGTTCCCCGGCACACGTGACAAGGCCTTGACTTGGTTTTTGTGTCTCTTGCCCCCCCCCCCCCCCCCCCCCCTTTTTGTGTTTTTTTTTTCCCCCTCGCTTTTTTTTTTTTTTTTTTTTTTTTTCTCCCCCCCCTCTTGGGGGGGGGGGGGGGGGGGGGGACAGATTGTGGCTTAAACCTGTACGCTCTCCAGGTTCAGCAAGACCACCCTGCATCCTCACGTCTGCAAGTGCGCGACAGACCATTTTTAACAACAAAAAAAAAACTGTAAAAGTCTTAAAGGTGAAAGTGCCAAAAATTGGCAAGACACAAACGCAGGTTTTTTGTGAGGTATGTGTGTCTCAGTATGGGTGTCTTTCTGTGGGCACCGTGCGCTCCCTCCCCAGACTGCCCCGAAATGAGCAGTGAGGTTCTCATTCACATCATGCCTGGTAAAAACCAGACTTGGGGGGCCCCTTTTAATTAAGTAAAGCAGGGTAAAACAAGGCTGAAGCATGAATGAGATGCTTCTCCACAATCTTTTCAATGGAGGCCTCCCGAGAACGGCCTTTAATAATAGACAAGGCCTCCCCCCCAACTGCTTCTATAGTCACTTTGTTTGTGCTGGTGAAAAATTTCGTTTACGGCATTTAAAAGTCAAGTTTAAATTGACTTTCCGTTAATTAATTATGGTCTTGGTTTTTTTTTTCTGGCGGGGGTCCTGTAGGTTCCATAGCCCTTGTTTCCGTGGATTCTGATGGCCAGAGAGAGAGAGTTGATGGCGGTGATGCGGAGGTCCGTCAGAACCGACGATCCATTTACTGCAGTCTCATTTTTTTTTGTGCAACTGCTGAGCGGCCTCTCCTTTTGTTCTGCAGGTCGCCGCTTGCCCCCCAGCCCCCCACACTCCCCACCCCACCACCACTGCCCCACGCAGACCGCCTGGCCCGGGAGGACCGGACCACCGTTGTCGCCGACAGAACCGAGAATGCCGGGGTCCCCCTTTTCGGCTCGGCGTGTCCATTAGTACCTGGCTCCGACTGTGCCTGCCCTGATGGCAAATATGAAATATCAAAGCGCCTGTCAGCGGCCATGAATGGGGACAAAAGGAAATCGGCATTAATGATTAACTTTGCTAAAAGCCTCGGCTTTTGTATTCCCATGGTGCCCTGGCTATCTGGCCACCGTGTCACATGCTCAAGCCATTTTCTAGCAGATTGAGGAAAGCCAGTGAGCAAACACAGGTGGTTTGGTGTCCTCGGCGCTGTCAGGGACGACCACAAACAAGAACAGCAATTCCTGCCTAAATGAGCTTCTCTGTTTGCCTCCTTTTTCCTGGAGCTCCTACATTTCAAGTCCAATGTTTTTTTTTTTTTTTCTTTTCCCGGGATTGCTACTATTCATGGCGTCTCCGCTTGGGACAGGCTCTGGAGCCGGGACGGCTAGAGGAGGAAAAAAAAACGTAAAAAAAAAATAAAAATCGCCAAATGCCAGGGCAAAAAAAAAAAAGGGGCTACTTCAGTGAACCACTGGCTGGTGAAAAGTAGGCAGATAGCAAACTAATTAGCTGTGAAAACAAAACAAATGTATTTTTCTCAAGTGGGGGCTGATCCTACGACTCCAGTGTCAATGGATTGGTGATAACGTTTCAGGGCCTAGATATCAGCCAGATTCACTTCCATGAACCAACAATAAATATATGTATTACAATGAAAAAGCTGTTTTAACTTCCATCCAGAAATTACAAACAACCAAAGTATGAATAATGGAATTATGTGTGTTAGAATTATGAATCCATAATGCTCAATTTTAAGTGAGTGTGTTTATCACATAAACTTTTCAGGTTTGCATTCAGTTTTTTATTCGGTTTTTATTTCGTAAGAAGCAAAAATTACAAGAATATGTAAGCTTTCTAAAAATTTTAATAAAAGCTTCTGTATAGCTAGACTCTTTATTAATATCCGAAGGGTTTTTTTTTTAGATAAATGGTTTTGTGGATATTAGGCATTTTGCTTTAAAAGGTCATATGACTGCTCTGTTGTTCAGTCGGTTAGTTGCTTATCCTTTCTAAAACATCACACCACTATAACATGGGCTCAGGTAAGACACATTGACCAGATATGATCGCAAAAACTGCTCGAAGATGCACCCATGTACAGGTAAACGTGAAAGAACAGCTTTTGGTTATCTGAAACCGTTCTGTGTCCATTTTGTCCAGAGCAATCAATCAAGCGTCTTATTGATGACATCATTTGTGAAAAGCGATGTTTCTTTAAGGATTCTCCTTTGGGAATTAATGAATTGTTCTCCAGAAATGGTTATTCTTTGTTTGGTTGTGATTCTGACATCATTACTACTGTAAAATAACAGACTTTGACTGGTTTAATTTTTTCATTGTTGACCTCTACCTCCACTAGGATAAGTGGACAGGGAAGGTGATGATGACTATTTTCTGTTGCTGAAATTCTGTTGAAAACAAACGGATTGTATGGGTTGGAATTTAGCAGTGGAATTTTGTTTTCAACTTTATTCCTTGAGTAACAGATTAAAATTATACTGTGTAAAATAAACTTAACCCTTTAATTTTTGAAATAACTTTGTTGATCCTGAGCTGATTTTGATCATTTTTGGCTGAACGCTAATGGATGACTTTGGACACTCGCTCTCACTGTTTTCCTTGTTTTGTTGGCGTTTTTGACTTGACTGTCACCTGACTTTGCAGTCTAATTTTGACGTTTATCATTGTGACCTTTTGTCAGATTTGTTGCTTGTGTTACAAGGTACAGTAGAACTACATAACACATGTGTGGTAAGAAGTAAAATACACATTTGCTTTAATTATATTTAGGCCAAAAATGATTGAAATCAGCTCAGGATTGCAAATTTAGTTTTTTTTTTTTGCAACACAGTGTAGATGTAATGAGAATGATATTCTAACTGTAATCTGTTGAGATATTTTACGTTTTAAAACTTTAGAGACCAGACAGCCATCTATTAATTGTGATTAGTGCAGAAAAATAGTTATGACTAGTGACAGATGACCCCGGAGTCCTCTTCCGGAGCCACACAGCTGTGTCTCTGGAATAGTTAAACCTCCGTCTTTGGGTCATGTTTACTATATTCAGATGTAGCCAGTAAAGCGTGTTTGAGACAACGACTTTGTTATTAACTCATTGTGCTACCGCAAAAAGATGTCTGCCCCCATTGTGGGACGGGATGCAGCTATCAAAGCGGGTTTCCAGTAATGAGCGAAGGCATGAAAGCTCATTGAAAATAGCAATTCTCTGAAAAGGCCCTTTGAAGCAGACAGCACAATGCAAAAAAAAAAAAAACTCTAAAAAGAGCAAGTGTGTGTTAAGCAGGGATGCACTGCGTTAACCTCTGCCTTTTGTTGAGTCCGTACCTACAAAGGCATCGCAGGCCATTCGAAGGGGAACTGAACTGATGTGCGCCCCTCCGAAAGCGACATCCATTCCCAGTTGTGCTCTTTAACCCCCCTCCCCGGAATGGGCCATGAAGTTACCCAGCCTGCACCTGGGGATCCACAACCCGGGAAGGTGTGCACTCTTTGTGTGTGTCTTCATGCGGTTTCTCCTGGCACCCCGCTCAAGTAGCCATTGGTGGTGGTTTATCATGGTGGTATCGCCAATGAGGACGTGCTCTACATGAGCACCTAAGGAGGGGGCTTTAAGCCGAAGCTGGGATTGGGGGGCAGTAAAACGTCTACATTTATAGCCTGGTTGGCCTCTGAAGTGCATTTGCGCTTCAAGGTCGGACTATTTAAACGCACGGGGGCAGAAAGTGGGGTCACTTCAAAGTGGCACTGATATCTGTTGGTGTTCCCTCTCTTTTTTACGAACAGTGGTAAAACTTATAAGGCGCTTTATTAGAGGTAGTGGTGTGTTTAATAGCTGGACGCTCCTTGGGTCATTTCACTAACGGCCTTATCCAGAAGAACCCTAAAGAGCCCTGAATTTGTGCTGTCCTGCTTTTAGGTGTTCAGGTGGTGTCATGTCCCATGCAGAGTGTAGTGAACCCCTGAAAAACGACTGTTTATTTGATCACAAGAGAAATCAGCGGTCAGAATTCAGTTCAACTGAAACTCCAGAGACTCACTGGACCTTAGCAGAAGATTAGAAGTCTTAACAGAGTAGAAAATTCACTCTGACTTTTCATAATATCTTTGTAAAATTTAACATAAATGTTCTAGAAACGACACCCAATATATTAAATAATAATATAACTATATTAAAGAGTAAAGCAAAGCAAAGCTTGAAATGTTTGTCTTGTTTCACTAAAATTAGCTTGTTATACATCCAAGAGGATTAAAACCCACATACGCATGTGCAGGCAAAACACACAGGAGAGAGGATTTTAGCATCTGGTTGATGCTGCAGCACTAGAAGTTTCATAAAAAAACACTGAACAATAAGTGTGTTTTATGTTTTCATTTTGCTCCTGGAAGAAGTTGTACTTTTTTTTTTGTGTGTGTTGAAAGGCAAGAGCCCACCCAGTTTCCTGGAGGGATGATGACAGGTGTGTAGAGCGCACCGTTGGGTGTGGGCAGGTGGGGGGAGGGGAACTGAGCCCACACGTAGCCGTCATGCTTGAGATCAAGCAAATGACGGGCGTAAAAATGGCACGCACGCACACAAAAAGAAACAGCAAAATATTCTTGAGAACAGCTTGCAGACAAAGGGGGAGCTGACCCTCTTTGTGTGTTTTAGTAATGGTGCCTCTTTTCCCTCCGACAAAATTAAACTCCCTCACATACCGCTGCCCGCTGGCTTCATGAATAAAATATGCAACCGCTTAGACGAGTAATGATGTGGAGCCATGACAGCGATGATTCTGATTGTGATTAACCAGACAGAGCAAAGAAATAATATATCAAACTAATTATTTTACGGGCCTGGGGAAATTATACGGAGGTGGAAAAATGAGAGATATGGAACACGGCATCGGCTCCAGGTGGATCGAGAACGTGTCCTTTCATCAGTGGTGGCAGACGGCTGCCGTGGAGATGGGAGGTTACAGGTGAGGCGGCAACAGCTGGGCCCGATCACCTGCCTTCCGGACAGACGTGCCTGACCAGCTGCTGCAGGGGGTTCCCCCACCGGCGGCAAGAGGAGAACAAAACATGTGGGGGAACACGGCAGCGAGGACACAACCTAGGAACCTCAGAGACTAAAAAAAGAAAAGCCTGGACTGAGTGCAAAATGAAGGTTCAGTGAAACTTGAAGGAAAATGAGGAGAGACACCAGGCTCACCCTGATCATTACTGAGACTTCTGAAATGGAGGGGTGAGCCGTAGTGACCCAGGGTATGAGATCAGGTGTGATACAGGAAGCAAGAGCTCCTGCAGACGGCGAGAGGGGCTGCATCCGATGGGCGATGGACATTTGTTGGCAGTAAGTAAAACAGTTGGCTCCTGGAAGTCCCGGCATCTCACTTGCTGATAGGTCCAGGCTGGAGGATCATCTCCTGTAAACACCCTGGATATGGTTTCAACGTCCTAATAAACTTTCCCCTCATCCCCAGGTGAGCAGGAAAAGGTGACAGAAAACACCCTCCAGCTCGGTTCAGTTGTTCATTCAGTCACTCATAATACTCCAAAGCCAATTAAAAGCTTTGTTTGGTCCCTGTGGTCCAAATGGTACCTGCCAACATCCCTGTATCTGTTTGGATAGACACTTGTATTTGTTCTGGCCAAAACATGTGTAGTACGTTATGATATATTTCCCTTTATTGTCAAAAAACATATGGAGTTTACTTTGGTTTTATTTGATCATATAAACATAATGAGATCACCTTGCATATGTTCAGTTACTTTTATCTTTATGTAAAAGCAATTGTATGTAATAATTTATGATAATAAAACCGGTTACATATTACTGATACAACTTGGTGGAACATCTGCTCAGAAAGTAACGTGCTATTAATAAATTCTAAGATAAGCAAGAGGACAAGTTAATTTACACACCGGCTTAAGTTGGGAGGGGGAGTTTATTGCATGTATTGCGAGTGGCTGCCGCAGCACTGTCGCTACCATCACCACTTTGGGGCCGAGAACAAAACGGGCTTCTGAGGAGCAAGGAGGACAAGACAGTTGCACAATGGGAAAATAAACTTTCACGTGGGCTGAAAGGAGGCAGGGGTTTGGCCCAGCTGTTTTTAATGGCGCTGCATTGACAGGGGAGGCTATTTTTAACAGCTTGCATCACCCATTCAGTGGATCACAAAGGCCTGCCTTTTCACGGCCACTAGCGGTCACCTGTGGTGACCTGTATTCAAGGCTGCGTCTGGGTCTCCCGCACTTAGGTGCCACAGAAGGGTGGGGGGATGTGGAGGTAATGTGTGTGTGTGTGTGTGTGTGTCTGCATGGTGGAAAGTAATTTCTCCCTTACAGGACAACACAAATTCTAAGGAAAACTTAAATCTTCTTGAAATGTTGGTGTAAAATTAACATGGGCATGCACACACTCTCTCAAATACACACACACACACACACACACACACACACGGGCTATGTGCGCAGCATCAGAAAAGCCCTTGTTGCTGAGCCTGGAATCCTTGACAAAATATTCAAACAATATCAAGCTGCAAAAATCAACAGTCGACCCACTTCTCATAAAAGGCCACTATAAACAGAGGAGGCATTGCCAAATGCCCGCAATTTCTGGGTAGATGACTAAACGCGCCAGTGCCAGAATCTTGCTGGATCAAGAACAGAGGTTGGGGTTGATGTCAGAGTTCACCAGAGCCATCCTGAAAGCCGGAGAGTGACAGCCATGCACAGATCCTTGCTGACCTGATGTACGGAGCGATGTCATCTCCGTATGGTCCGACGAAAAAGGTGAAGGGTCCACCGTAAACCATCCACGTATTTAGGGAAAATGTGAGCTGTCCTAACCTGCTGTACAACACGTGCACACACACACACACACACACACACACACACACACGAACAAACAAGTTTGTATTTCTAAGTTTGTGGGGACCTTCCTTTCAATTCTGTAGGCCTGACCCTAATCCTAACTATAACACCCTTAATCCTTAAGCAGCACTAACTTTAACCATAAGTAACCCAACAAAACACAAGACTTTTGCCTGTTTTGGTTCACAGATATTTTTAAAATTTAGTTTTTCCTTGTGGGGACACAACAAATGTCAGGTTTTTATTACCTCCTGGGGACATTTTGTCCCCACAACATAATATTTAAACATGGTACACACACACACACACACACACACACACACACACACACACACACACACACACACACAAACTGATGTGGGGAGCACACATTTGCAATAAGTGTCCCAGGCTGATAAGGGCAAGCTGGGCGGGTGGGCACGTGTTTGCGTGCGTCAGATTGCCCGTGACTCACGCGCGGGACGTGGCACTGGCCACCTGTTGCTTGCCGGCGCTGTGCCCTCAGGCTGGGGCGAACAAAGAAGTGGGGGCCCGGGGCCTTGGCAACGGCACTCTGTGAGAAGAGAACAGGTGTGGTGTCATTATCTGAGGGTTGAGGAGGGGTGGGCAGGACTAGTCGGGGTGAGAGCTGAACTCACTGTGACGGTGGTGGATCTTGACTCCTGTGCTGAATGAAGGCTGCATTAAGGTGGTTCAATATTTGGGATCTGTTTGGGATCTGGACTGGCCCAATAACAGTCAAGTGCCTCCTGCTACGATCTGGACTGGCCCAATGACAGTCAAGGGCCTCCTGCTACAATCTGGACTGGCCCAATGACAGTCAAGGGGCTCCTGCTGAGATCTGAACTGGCCCAGTGACAGTCAAGGGCTTCCAGTTGGGATCTGGACTGGCCCAATGACAGTCATGGACCTCCTGCTACAATCTGGACTGGCCCAATGACAGTCAAGGGCCTCCTGCTACAATCTGGACTGGCCCAATGACAGTCAAGGGCCTCCAGTTGGGATCTGGACTGGCCCAATGACAGTCAAGGGGCTCCTGCTGCAATCTGGACTGGCCCAATGACAGTCAAGGGGCTCCTGCTGAGATCTGAACTCGCCCAGTGACAGTCAAGGGCTTCCAGTTGGGATCTGGACTGGCCCAATGACAGTCAAGGGCCTCCTGCTTACTCCTGACAGATGAGCCAGTTTGGGGAGGAGCAGCCAGGGACGTTTACCATGTCACCTCCAGGCTGAATTCATCTTCTAATTGTGCTGGTTTAAGCAATTACAAAATGTTCTCTCACATATTTCATATTTTTCTTATTCTTCCCACTTTTTTGGCACCTAACTCCTAAAGTTTTTGCGCTAGAAACTTCGCTTCAACTGTAAAATGTTCGGCCCGTCGAGGAGAAGGGCGCTTGTGTTTTCCTTTTTGATATTCCCCCCGCATCACCATTTTTTTATATCCCTCTTTCCATCCATTTTTCCAAAATACTTTGAATGGGAAACTTTTCAAATTCCTCCCATATGGTCAATTTTCGAAATAATGCTTCCAAACTTACTAAACATGTTCTGGCCAATACTACAAAGCCCTCCACCTCTTTCTATACCTCTATCCCTTCATTCTTTATTTTTCATCCCTCCATCCTCATACTATAGGAATCTTATAGACATCTTATAAGATTTACGAAATTTGGTAAATGTATTCTATAGCAAAAGTACCGCACTTAACCGCTTTCATACTGATGGCACTCATCCCTCACCCTTGTATTCTTTCATTCATCCCTCCATCCTTCCATCACATTTAATGCAACCGGCAATCACAAGCATTTTCTCCAGGAAATGCCCTCTCTAGTTATGTTTATCATTGTTAGTGTAGCAGGATGGGATGGATCCTGTTCTAGTCTGCATAGAGGGTAAAGCCGTGTTACTTCTTGTACAAGATACCAGTGTGTCATGGGACACATACACGCTCATAGAAGCAGTCATATACACAGGGAAATTTAGGGTTGCTAGTTATCCTAGCAGAATGAAAGCGGAGTGCCTGGAGGAAGCCAGCATGTCATGGGGAGAACCCGCAAACTCCATACCCGCAGCGACGAGAGCAAATCTCTAGAAAAAATGATTAGCATTAACATTCGTGCTTGACTTGATGGTCAGCTTGCCAACCCACTTTGGAGACTGGCACTTTCACCATGATAGCAATTAGCAGTGCTAACGTGCTAACCTCGCCCTCCAGACTATACTGGGATTTACTCCCTGCCTTGGCCACTCTGAGTGCAGAATGCTAACATGCTAACCAGGCCCTCCAGACTGGTCTGGGATTTACCCCCTGTCTTGGCCACTCTGAGTGCAGCCTGCTAACATGCTAACCAGGCCCTCCAGACTGCGCTAAGATTTACTCTGTGCATTGGCCACTCTGAGTGCAGCATGCTAACGAGCAGACGAGGTTCCGCAGACTTCTCAGGGATTTACCTCCATCTTATCCACCCTGACATTCCCCTGTATCATTGAGTCGAAAAATGGCCGAAGTCACCATTTTCTGGCTAACCCATGAAGGGCCTTTTTAAGTCCCAGACATGGGGCGAGGCACAAAGAAAACATCACAGGGCAAAAAGTAATTTACTTTTCAACATCTCCCATTGGCTAAATCTGGAGTAAACTCGTTAATCTCATTCTGCAAGACGCAGTGCGGCAGGTGCTCCTGCCATCGTTTCTTGAATGTGCGCTCAGTCACGAGAGGAAAAAAAAAATAGAACATCTGAAAATCCTGGGGGCTTCACGTTTTGGACAGGCGATGGAACACAAGAGAAGAGGAACCGGGCAGCCAAGGTACTGGCAAACGAGAAGCTGTTCAGCGCTTACCGACATCGCACTTGGAGGCCGTCTATTTCAGCTGGGAGAGTCAAACCCGTAGCTGTTGCTTCCGCTGCCAGTGACTTAGTTGTAATGCATCTCTCAACTAACATGGATCAAGGTATTAGGGATTCAGGCAATTTGTATTGATTTTACGTGCTGTCATGCCGGGACCGTAGGGCTCATATTTGTGGAAATTGCAAATTCCTCTTTAAAATGTCACCAGCATTTAATCTCTCCCACAGTGGTCAATACGGGAATCTTACACAAAGGGCCCCCGTTTATTAAAAAGAGCCCAAATGCGCCCCCGTCGTCATGACATCAGACAGCGTGTGCTGGGGGGGCCCAAATGCTGGTGAGGAGAGTGCCACCTGACATTTTATAACATTTTGTAGAATTTCACTGCGACCTGCAGGTAGGTGGTTTGTTTCCTCATGCCAGGGTTATTTTTCCTCAATGGTGGGACGGCAGCCGCGTGGTCAACATTCGACTTCCTGATTTTTTTTTTTAATCAGAACGCTTCCTCTTGTTCTTATCAAAATTGCATCATGGCGGTAAGGACTCCATCACAGCGAGGCAGCGAAATGCCAGACCGTTGCCAATTTGCTCGACGTCAATCACGTTGAGTTCAGCTCTACTGGGCTTGCTGACGTGACCTAACATCATAGCGGAGCCAAACTTTACACACACAATAAACGCTCAGTGTCGACCTTTCTTTGACTTACACATTAAATCTGACTGGCCTACCAGGTATTAAAGACACGTTTTGTCTTCTGTCGTAATCCTCCCATATTTTGAATAAGCACAGGGGAGACTTTGCTATAAAAAATTCCTCAGTGGTCCGGACGTTCTCTTTGGCTGTTTATAGAACTCCACGTGTCCTGTTCAGTTCCCATCCCTTTAAGGGAGCCCTCTGAAAACATCCCAGCGCTCATGTAAATAGTACGGCCGGAAAAAAAAAAAGGAAAAAGGCAACGTCGCCTGGCTTACACACTGTAGGTAATGTTGTCTTCTGCTCAAATTTGTTCGGGAAACTAATCACGGTCTGATAAAGCCCACGGCAAATACGGACGAGGCTGACGGCCCCGTGTCACCGTTTGCACAGTCAGACCGAGTGTACATACGGCCTGAGGAGAGGGAGAGAGTGCGTGCGACTGGGCTGGGACGGGTCGGTGCTGAGGCCACACGAGAGTCCACGCCCCACTGGCGGAGGGGGGTGCATTCTGTGGCACGGACTCCGTTGCTGTTTGACAAAAACAGCACGCCCAACGCTGGCACTTTGAGAGCGACCTGGCCCTGAGCTGGCACTGACTTAACACAGAAAACAAATACCCACATAAACTTCGGCACATATCGGTGATTTTGGGGCTGGTGATAAATTTTACAAGCAGTTCATCCGTAAGGAAAAGGATGTAATCAAATCAACAGTAGCAAAATTCCCTAATGGAGATTCTGTTATGATGTTCCAAGACAGTTTACATCTGCAGATGACCTGTGGGAATGTGAAGATGTTCGTCATGCTGACCAGTTTGGCTGTGTCAATGTTCCTGGTACCGGTGCTGAGTTAGTGTTTTCCAAAAATCCTACTGGAAGCCAATTTTTCAGTTCTGGAAATCTGATTAAGGCAAATTGCTGAAACTGAGCATTGTGAACGATAAACGATTAATTACAAATCGCTGTTAATGAATTACCATCTCTGATCCATTCTTGACGCTCAGACTGTTTGCATACATTGTGGTTGAGGTTTTAAAGGCGGAAAAGCAACGGAAGAACAGCGAGTAACACTCTTACGTTCCCCACTTTTGGTCAATCGGCTGGAAAAATTAAACTTGAGGTGATGAAGACACGCGATCCGGAACTCTCTTCATGTTCGCCTGGGATGGCCGCTCGTTCTAAGATGATGGCGCCTGCTGTTGATGGAATGTGTTAACCTTCCAGTGTTGCGGTTCATTTAAATCTACGGATCAACTAGTGAGAGACATCCCAGGTCACACTGCAGATATTGCAGCGCCTGTTACTTCCAACCTTGTTTTAACAAAGTCACGTGGTACTCAGTGGTGGGTGGGGGCGGGGTGGGGTCATGCCAGGCCCAGATGAGGAGAGCAAATAGAGATCTGTGAGGCAGGCAGAAAATATTGATCCTGCAGAAAGCTGCACATGTGCTGTTTGTTAAAAGAGGAGACATTCGTAAAACCAAGAGGATCGTACAGAGCTTTGCAAAAAGTAGCCCAGCAGGGTCAAAGAACTGTTTTGGTCAACCTTACACTGCAATTCCAGTTAGATCCATTAGGTCGTGTTGCGTTGTAATCTTCAACTTTGAACGCCATTAAATTGTATACTTTGTATTCACTTGCACCATTGCTTTTGTTTATATGCGTACTACCATGGCAAGATTCTCCTTGTTGTTAAAATAAACGCTCGTGGAAGAATAGCACAAAAATGACTGAATTTGCGTCCTTCACCATCAGGATTCTTTGTTAGGAAGGTACATCAGTTATGTGTTTCGGCTGGTTCAAAAGCTGTTAACTTCAGAGAAGAACATGGTGGATTGTGTAATAGTCATTTATAAAAAACATGCAAAGAACTTGCTCTGAAAACAGAAGATCTTTTAGATTCCTCAGTCATTCCAAGTTGGAAACCTGAGAAACCAGAGAAACAGATAAAGCAGTAGCCAAAAGGCCTTAATGCTCTTTGCAACTTGTCTCTGCAACATTTCAGAGTTCAAAACCAGCCAATTTAATGGAATTCTTCTTGTCTTGCTTGGATTTCAAGACAAGTTGTTGTGTAATTGTAAAAGGTCCAGGTGTACGCGCCTGGTGGTCAGACTCTTATAAAGAACACCTCACCTCTTTCAGGTGTACGCGCCTGGTGGTCAGA
>JAACJT020000021.1:19071727-19089197 GCA_009936485.2 Gymnarchus niloticus | reverse complement strand
CAGACTCTTATGAAGAACACCTCACCTCTTTCAGGTGTACGCGCCTGGTGGTCAGACTCTTATGAAGAACACCTCACATCTTTCAGGTGTACGCGCCTGGTGGTCAGACACTTATAAAGAACACCTCACATCTTTCAGGTGTACGCGCCTCGTGGTCAGACTCTTATAAAGAACACCTCACCTCTTTTTGTGACTTGATAATGGCACTGACCATCTGGGCACCCAGAAGTGCTGCACTTAGCTCTAGGCAAGGTATTGTGAGGCACTTTCTGGGAGACAGTCTAAATCTAGCAGGAACAAAGCTAATGTGGACTCTTCAGCTACCATCCCTGGTGCGTAGGTAGGCTATACATACATTCATTTTGAATTAATCACAGAAGGTACACAATTTGTTGGTAGATAATGGTATGTTAGCTGGTGTATGGACGAGGGAAATGGAGGTGTTTGAGATCTGGGAGTTCTCCGACCCAAGTCAACCACTGTTCCTGGAGATGCTGAGGACTGATTGGATCATCCCAAAGGAGATGGCCCTTCCAGTGTTTGGGATCAGTAGTAGTTCGGGTCCTGGTGGTGAAGGTCAAGATCAACCCCAGTGGGTCATACTGACTATCAAAATTCTTGTACAGGTTCTTCAGCACTGGGTTCAGAGTGTTTGGAGAACAATGTCTATACCCTAAGGTGTTGTTGAAGCAGTTCCATTGCAGACTAAGATTTAGTTCTTGTTGGTCACAGCTGGGTTGAGACAAGAGCTCTCTATGGGTCTATTCAAATTTAGCTCTGGAGATGGTCTACAACTGCAGGTATGTTGGACGCCCACTACCAAATCTCGAAACCATGCACAGCCAGTAACTGGCATAGACTGTCCACCAACTCTCTGGCTTCCCTGGGGGTAGGCGTACTGTGGAGGCAGTTGTCCACATAGAAAGACTGCTGAACTACGTCTAGTAAGTTAGGCATCTGGCTCCCACATGTCTGAACATCATGATGGAGAGCATAAAAGGCACAACATGGGCTACATGATGTTCCAAAGGGAAGCACTTGCTACTCATAGATCCTCGGTTCTTTATTCTGTCGCAGGTCACTCCAGATGAAGCACATCAGTGGGCAATCAGAGGGCAGCAACTGGTCTTGGCGGAATGGGGCTTTGATGTTGCCACTCATTGCGACTGTGTGCTGGTGGAACCTCAGGAGTGTGCTGTTATGATCCCCAGTCTAGGGCTGAGGTGTAACAGAATGGATGTAGAAAGGTGAAGGACAATGGCACACACAGGTAGTAATAGAATAGTGATTTTATATATTTACAGGTGAACAGACAATAACAAATGTGATATTTACAGGCAGCACAAAGAACACCCGGTGATAAATATCATCTGGAATGACCCAGGCCAAAATAATAAACAAAACAAACTAGCAAGCGAATCCCCCCAACTAGCTTACCTATACTGAAAGGAAAACAAAAGACAATTCATCTCCCTAACTCATAAACACACAGAACCAAACAAATGGAGGGCGGGCTGATAAGACAGACAAGGCGAATGATAGACGGTAGGCGGACCTGGAACAAAAACACACACCACCCACAGGAAATCTTACTGCATGTAACAACACCTAGAAGAGAAGATCCCAAGGCTGGTCCTAGTAGCAGCTGCTCATTCGGAGACTGCGCAAGGTGCCTGAAAGAAGAGTTCTAGAAAACCCTGTCTTTACCATTGTGGTGCACCATGTGGTATGGAATGAACCATAACTCTGATGTCTTGCTGATTTCTTCTGGAGTGATCCTGACAACACATCCAGCCTGCATGGGCTTGTGGATTTTGGCCCAGTAGGTCTCTGTCCATTTGTAATCTCTAGTAAGCCGTCATTCAGTGTTATGCAGGCTGGGTAGCACTGCCTCCACGGTAGTGCGGAGTGGGATGACTGGAGTACACTGAAGTAGTCATGTGGTCTGGTGCAGGATCCCAGCCACACTGGCCCTGACCATGGCACTCTGGAGCAGTGCGTGAGCTTGCTCATCCTGCTTAGACCTAGTAGCCTTCTTGGTATATGGCAGGACATCCACCTGCCATAGGTGCTGTATATGCTGTAGTAGCTCATCTGATGAAGTTGTAGTTGCTATGTGGAGGCATCGAAGCTCACCTCTTGTTGCTTGGCTAGGTTCCATTGGACCCTGGAGTAACCGTCCTAGCTGTGTGCGTACAGCAACGGGTTCTCCTGGTGGTTCCTTATAGACAGGGTGGATAGGCATGATCAGATGAGGCATGTCTGGTCCAATAAGGAGTAAAAGACACACATGGTCAACTGGCTGAACTGGGAGCCCTCTTAATTGTGGGGACTTCGGCTGCAGAGCAGTTATAGGATAGGTGTGTTTAGCTACGCTGAGGGCTTAATGAAAATGAGACCTCAAAGGAAAATGATGAACCATCATGCTGGGTAACACTCCGGTGGACCATTGTCAAGGACAATGTTTCAGGTGATCCCTTGAGGTAACACGATGGATCTCTCTGACTCGTCATCTCGAGCTGCATGGGCTTCCATACTGTGGCTGCCATTATGAATGAGGAGCAGGTACAATCCAGGTAGAGCCTTGTAGGTGGTAGACTGACCATGAGTATTGCGCTGGATGTTTCATTTGCAGAATCGTGCAGGAGCATCAGGTGTCACTCCTTACAGACCTTGCACGGGCACTTAAGGTTCCAGTGATCCTCAGCACGATTCCTGCCACACCTCCAACACCTTTCACCCTGCTTGAGCCATACAACAATCGGGTTGGTCGACAAGTTGCTACGCTTGTCACAAGCATTCGGGCGGTCATTAATGTCATGATAAGGGTAATAAGGCTTCGGCTGGGAAGCAGGCTTCGAGTTAGTGGACTTGAGGGTGTTGGTTCGCTTCTTTAATTTGAGGAGAACAGGCGCTGATCTCTCCTTTGGCAAAGTAGACCCTCTGTCTCACTTGGGAAGTTTCCATATTTCACTCTGGAACAGGGATGCTGCCCAACTAGAGATGACCTTAGTCTGTACTTTGATATGTAGCTAGGCTGCCAAGTCAGGCAGGTTGTATGTCCTACCTGGGCCAATCTGTAGTATGCCATTACTTAAGCAGTACTTCACAAAGCCATCTCTATAGGCAGGAGGCATCTTACTGAACGGACCCACACATGAGATCATAGCCATTGGACCCTTCAAGGGTCCTCAACATGCCTACTAAAGACTGAACTGATAGGGCAAAGACATCAAAGGCATTATAGTCACCCATCGTAAGAGGTGCGGAATTTAGGATGGCGTCGAACTTGGACTGTATGAGTTGTCGGGGTTGTCCATATGTATCGTGCCGTTTCAGCTACATTGCTCACTCTATCTAATGCCATCTTGCAGGGCAGAGTCACCCTCGTGGCCACTGGTAAAGTCTGGCCGCATTGGTCTTGGTATGTCATATGCAGAGTTGAATAGCTCAACACAGGGTTGTGGACGATAATTAGTGCTGAGATCTGCAACTGGGTTAGTCTACTGCATGAAAGGAATGGAGACAAGCACCACTGGCCTGAAACTGCTAACAGAAAGAGGCTGGAGTGGGCATTGAGCTAGCTTGGCATTCTTCAGAGGAGGAGGTGACAACGGGTGTTGGCACAACGAAGACGCAATACTGTGGCATTAACTCATAGGTGCTTTTTGGTCAGACATCTCCTCTGCCTTGGTGGATAGCTGCTCAATATGATTTCTAGAGCTTAGTGCTGAAGCTGCATGTGGTCCAGGGCAAGGCTGAGACTGTCAGAGGAACGTCTGACGGTAGGTGGAAATCTGGAACTGCTCTTCCCTGGTCCAGAATGAGGAAGGAAGTCACCAGCTTTGCTACCTCCAACATTCGCTCTGCCTCCTTCAGGTGGTGACTCCTCTCCATTTGCTCAGTTAATGCCTCCAGGGCTTGGAGAGCTTCCTCCTCTTTTACCTGAGTCTGCAGTCGCTGAGACTCCACATCAGCACGTGAATCTTCTTTCATCCGGCAGCAAAGGTTGTCGAGCTCCCTCTGCTATATCCTTTCCTCCTGCCTGCTAGCTCTAGATAAAGAGCTTGTCACACTACCTGCAAGTGATGTCCCTGGGTTACTTCTGTGTTGGCTACGGGAGCGAGAAGAAGCTGGTGAGGGAGGACCAGATGACTTCATTATCATACAGGTGTGGTGGTAGGCAATGTTCTGTGTGAGGTCTGCTCAGTGTCTCCTCTGGTACCACAGACCCACTGTCCATGTTACTCGTCACTGCACCAAACCGGCTTGAAGGGCCATAAAATGTTGTATTGTTGCTATGCCATGATGGATTTAGGTACACTGGCTGGGTGGGAGAAGACCGACCAGATTACAATCAGAGAATCTGACTCGAGGGACATAGTTCAGAGGGAACTTTATTATAATCCAGATTTAAACTCTATCTGTGTAAAGAAACAGAAAAGGAATAATTAAATAATACAAGCATAAATCAAACAACACAAATTTTGTGACGGATGTACACCGTATATATAAACAATAACGCATGTAACTAGCAGTCAATGAAAATATGTGTTAGTAGCACCAGCAAGCAGGAAGAAGGGCGGTGAAAAGAAAAACTCAACAAAACAGAAAATTCTAATAAAAAAACACTCGTAATTAAGACAGAATGAACATCTACATGTAAATGACACTAAATTATACAAATACACAAACAGTAACTATATAATCAGGAACGTACACAGTAACCGATGTGAACATTCAATTATTTCTGCCAACTACACAACCAAACAAATCGAACGGAAACAAGTTCGGAACATATGCTCTAGGTGAACCTCTCGTACACAAGATATCTGTAAAAAATATTATACGCTACCGCATAAATATTACTTTCATTTGCCAGACCAGGTCCTGAAATTTTTGCAGTACTGGTCCTGGTTTTACAGACGTCATTATGGATGTTTTCTTTGGGAGGGTTTTGTTGAGTGGCGTTTGTGATAAAGCAAAAAATTGTAATTAAGACTCCCACCAAATTTCCTTTTGGCTGTTACTTATAGCAGCTGCCCTAGTAAAGACTCCGGTTTGGAGTCATGCAGAGTTGTGGCCGTTTTAGGGGCATGAGAGCAAATTACACGAATGTGCTGATTGAGAAGCAGGCTGAAGACTGAATTAAGGCTTGTCGATGCGTGGTTTGTTCACCTCCACTGAGAGAGTGCTGAGTTTTGGCTTCTGTGGCCAGAATTTGACTTAGTGGTCAATATTTATGTTGGAATCCCTACTTCCTGTGCCATTAGAAATCAGCCTTGACATCACTCACTGACTTACACTTACTGAGCTGTCCTGAAATTCTCTCCAGCAGGGACTACGCGAATAACTGTGCCAGATACTGTCTTGGCATGATTTTTTTTTTTTTTATGATGACCCAAAGGTGCCTCAGATAGACTATTAGAGGTTGAATGGCCGTCGAGGGAACATGCCCTTGTCCAAAGAGCAACACGCATTGGTTTAGTTAATCATGACTGGGGAGGGGGGTGGCACTGTCAGTCATAATTTAGGAACATATATCTGTGACCAAGCATGATTTTGACCCCCCCGCCCCACACACAGAAGGGAGTATGGTTATACCCGAGCAAGAATCTTCATCAGCAAGTCCAAATGGATCATACCTACTTAATAAAACCACCCTTAATTAAACAGGCTTTTAGCCAGCCACCAACCACCACTCCCACCCCCGACCCCCGACTGCCCCCCAAAAAAGAAACGGAAATTCCACGAGTCCTCATCTTGACTTAAACGCACACACAGATGTTGGCTGGAGATCTGTGATGTTAACGGGGCATTTCATGCTAATCACAAGGGCTGATGGGAAATCCTCATTGACGGCATCCACCCTAGTTTTAAGATACACTTGCAGAATACAATGGGCGAGGGTTTAATTCTCCTTGTCGGGATTTCGGCCTTACACAAACAGCTGGAGGCCACAGAATTAACATTCGAAGACAGAGCCTGCTGTGTTAAACGTCCGTGGCACCTAATCTTATTTGTTGCTCTGACACATGAGCTGGTGGTTATCATTTGGAAGATCGTGCTGAGAGATGTTTCCAGAAAAGCGAGGCCCTGATCCGCCTCTTCCCACTCTGCCAGGTGTAAATTGACCAGACTCGACTCCGTGGTCCTCCTCCCTGACCGGGGTGACCCATTGTGTCTCTGTTTGTGGTTTTACGGATCCTGTCCCACCCCTTCAAAGTGGTATGAAGGAAATATAGTGAGTTCTTAGGTAATTTAAGATGATATATTGTCTGCTGGCTTTTGATGCCTTTGGTTTTAAGTGTTTTAACCTCTAACTAACCATGATTATCAGAAATAACCCCTTAATCTAGCTAAATATAAATACCTACGGAAGATGTTTTGTTGTCTGTTAGACTCCACATGTCTGGGGTAACTGATAAGAGTTTAAAAGCTGGTGATGCCACAAAGTTATAAAAGTGAAGATTTTGTGCTTAAAGGTCCTTGGCAGGAGATGAAACAATCGCTCCACGAACTACCCGATCATGCGTTAACAAGTCGTATCAGTCGTTAACATGCTGTCTCCTCAATGGATCTCAAAGCCAAAAAAAAAAAAAAAAAGTCTCCCAGATGTTACATAACAACCTGCCCGTCTATTGATTTGCCGTTGTGACTTTTTTGGCTGTAAAGTTAGAGTCTGACCATTAGCTCGTACCGCAGGAATCCCTAAGACACCTGGGTGGCCTCAGCCGGTTGAAACACCCTCCCACTGTGCCACAAAGCCTCCATTTAGTAAACTAAGTCTACTATAACAAGACTCCCAGCTGCAGGTAATCCTATCGAAATCAACGTCTTTATAAAAACAATGCAGGTGAGTGCAACTTTGTGACAGTGATATGTTACGCATGGAATGCAGGCAAGCCGAAATTGCTGAGCGATGAAACAGCAGGCAAACAGGGGAGGGGTTAAAAGAGAAAAACGGACCACGCCAATCTCTCCACCTGTGCCTTAAAACAACAAGATTTTTTTTTTTGTTTGATGCGCCCATGTTTGGACAATTCTTAGGTGTAAAGAAAGCTCAGACTGCTGGATACTAGTGTGGTGTTGTGTATGGCTGGCGGACTGACGGACGGGCCATCGGTGGCCGCAAAACTGTCCGAGAACTTTCTCTTTTATGGCAGGAGGTGGGGGGAGGGGGGGGGGCTTCAAAATGGCAGTAATCTCGGAATTGCCCCCCAGTTGCCAGAATGTAGCGGGATGGCGTAGTGGTTAAGCAGCTGATTCCATATCTCTAGATTCAAGTCACATGTTAGATATAACTGTAGCACTCTGGAGAAAAGCACCTAATACAATAAAATTTAAAATGTTTGGTCATCTCAATGCTGTGGTAATTATAATACAGGCCATGAAACCACCCCCCCAAATCTAGTCACTTGGCTGCAATCCTGCACACGTCCCCCATCACCTCACATAGTGGAAGATCGCTCATTGCAAGGTGGCAGTATCAATATCACTGATCCCTAAGCTCCGTCCTTCAGGCTGGATGGAGTAATTTCAGCCTCAATGAGATCAATGGCTGGGCGCTGAACCAGACCGCTACTTGATAGCCAAAGGGCCTGCGGGGGGGTGAAATGTGCTGAAAATCTCTCTTTGGTCTCGCTGGGGTTTAACTGTGCAGAAATGACAACTCAAGACACAATGTGATTTGGGGAGGGAAACACAATGCAACCCAAAGATGGCCGGCATCCCAGTAAATAGCAGCAAAAGCTGTAAACTAGTTGGTGTTTACTCTTCAGGAGCAGTAATTCATTAGCTTCTGAACACAACAAGCTTCACTAAGACAGCAGTGTTAGTCTTTGGGCTGGGCTTGTTTTTAACAGGTGGTCATATGTTTCTCCAAATTAATGAATATTCAAGTTAAATCAAGCATGGGAATTCTTATGGCATTAATGCTTTTGCCATTAAGTTCTAAAACATTCCTCTGCCTGAAAGTTTCGTCTGACAGACACAAATAGGTTAGCACGATAAACGAGGCCAGCCAGTTAAAATGGTGTCCAACCACCACTTTCACGGGGAGTGTGTTTAGGCTGCATGGATAAGAAAACTCACAAGCCCTTACTTTAATGTCAGACCATTATAGAACTGTGGTCATGCTGATCCTCCACGTAACTCGTGCTTGCAGTATGTGGGATTATTTACGTTTTGTATTTTTTTTTATTTAGCAGATACTTTTGCCCAAAGTGAATCTGTTTGTTCTGAGTTTATAACGATCTTTGGGAAGTATTACAACTAAATATCTAATGCTGATCATGCTGAATGCTGTTTTTTTTTTTCCTTTACTTATTGACTACTCATTTGATGCACTGGATAATATGCAAAATTAATATTATTTAATAGAGCACCAGATTTTTAGGACCTGCGGGATTGCTAGGAGGCAGTCTGGAGCTGGTCTTGGTTTGTTCAGCACGAAAGCTCAGGTCTAATTTGCCATCATCGGGTTCTTTTGTTCGACCTGGGAGTGGCTTTCGTGAATAATCCTCTTCTAATACATTGAATATTGCCCTGACAGGCACGGGCAGGACTGTACCCAAGCCCTTGTACAAAGTCTACTCTTTGTGCTCACTGCTGCATTCAAGGTTGAATAATTTCTTGCTCGTCTTCGAAAAACGAGAAACGAAAAACACGATTTAAGCTTGCTTGTTTTTTGCAAAATTGCCACCTCCATTATCGGACTGCTCATGATGGAGCGAAGTATGTCAGGATCACTGAATTGTATCCAGGTGAACGAGATGTCTCAAGACCCAGTCTGCAGCCAAACCATCAAGAATTTGACTCCTGTGCACACAAACAAACTTTCCAGCAGCAGTAACTATCCTGTATTGGATCATCACATTTTAATTGATCAACACAAGCAGAGGGAATAGACACTTTCTACATTTCATACTCATGTCTTCTGTATTTTATATAATGGACCAACGTACACTCAAATATTGTACTACAGGACGTGCCCATACCTTTTGTACTAGAACGTATTTACGAGTTTTTGATGTGAATTTGGTGGCTTTGAAAATCGTCCTCAAAGGGGGCTGTGACTGCCAGGGCCTAAGAACGTTGTTCTTAGGGATTCAGTAACAAATCATTCCCAATCGACTGGCCACCACTGAGAGTAGAAAGTCGTACTTTATTCATCCCAATGGGGAATTTGTGTAGTTCTCATAAATCCCTTCTTGCTCTCCATATACAGGTGACAGTAGGTTTTGGGGTCAGAGCACAGGGCCAGTCAGCATCCAGTCCCCCTGGATCGATTGGGGTTAACAGCCTTGCTCAAGGACCCAATGGTGACATGGTCACTCTGCTGACTGTGGGATTCAAACCAACAACCTCCTGCACATAGTCAAAACTCTCAGAGCCACACAGCTGCCCATGGTGATGTAGTGGCTGTCGTGTGTGTTCTGACCCATAGTTCACTCCTGGAAGTGGTGAACTGCACCAGCTGCGACATCTGTTTTTATGAAGGGAGGAGATACGTGTGTTTCCATCAGCCAGGCCGAGCATGAGCTGAGTGAAGTTCCCAACCCTGTCTTATTTTCTGTCCCATTTCTAGGTAAATTAAAGTGGATGATACTGGCATGACAAACAAATGCCAGTTTTGCACTGCATGACAAAGATATTTACAATACAAACAAATTACAATTTAATTTAAAATAATTCCATCAATCAAACAGTAACAGTAAGCTGTAACAAACAGGAAGACAACAATTACATAACAGGACAATGGAAAAGGCAAGATGTTCTCTTTAGGTTTTGATAGAAGTGCCATTACGCCATTTAATCAAAAATGGGTTCAATACGTTTGTTCGATTTTTCTTTCAATGACTGATGACACCACCGCTGTTGACATTCACTGTCTTACATAGAGGTGACCTCATATTCTCAAACTCATGGCCGTCTGTAAATGGGGGGAGCGAGGGGGCTCTCGGCATGAGGGCAGTTGTTGGGTGGTAAATACCAAAATGCAAAGGATATCGATTGTTTAGATGCTCTTGGTGATTGGATGTTGGTGAGGATAAAAAAAAAAAAAATACTGTTTGCACCTCAAATTTCAGCGACGGTGCGTTGAATGCCGTCAGCATATTACGACACTGTTTACAAAGGGAAAAATAAATGTCTACCTTCGTGACGGGGAGTGTTAAAAATGATGTCTAACCTTTGGTATCACTTCACAAGAAACGGTAATATAATCTTGAGAAGAGTTGTACACAGAAATTTGCATTAGCCCTGGGGGTTTGTATGAACATCGTCTACATTCCAGATAATTCAATTTCTGTTGAAACTATTTCACGTTTACATTTATATTCGTTTAATGTCTGTTCATTGTTGCAAACAGGGACAAAAAAATGAACTCTGGTGTAAGGTGACAGACAACCTTTAATAGTACAGCCTTCCTGTCACCTATCAACGTGGAAAATATAATAATAAATATTATTATAGTAAAAAAATTCAAATAAATGCTTCTGCACTAATAAGGGTACAAACCGTATTTTGTGTTTTTGGTACAGGGTAGGGTTAGAGATTAACTTTATATTTTAAATATCCGGTTATGCTGCCGTGACACTAAACCCATGCTTACACTTGAACCTGAAATCAGGCCGGCGGCCTGGTGTGATTTTCCAGACTGCGCTCAATGAAGTTTAAATTATTAATTATCGCACTTACGCACTTTCCAGCTGTGGCTTTCGGTGTGAAAACATCATTTTCGTGGCCAGAAAAAGAATTGCTGAAATACATATCATATGGGCTAAAAAAAAAAAAAAAAATCTTCATATGGAACAAGAAACAGTGCTGGGAATGATAGGAATGGAATTCACCGTGGAGCTATGAGGTCACACTTTAACGTGCTCAAAACATGGACCGGCTCTAAAAACCAGTCCATCTATTTGAAACGTTTACGTTCTCTTCCATGGCCTTTTGTCTGAAATGCCTCTGTGCCCACAGATAGCACATCCAGACCGTGGATCATCGTTCTAAGATACATTTTCTTGATTCTGGTACTCCGAGTGCACTGGTCAAGGATGGAAAAGCAAAAAAATAGAGCAGAGGGAATCAAAAACAAGTAACATCTACCGACAGTCGGGCGTGAATACCTCTACACCCAGCGCCCTGACCTCCCGAGATAAAAAAGAGATGCTTCAGGCTCAGTATGGCTCGCCCCAGGAAGCCGATCGGACTGGGTTGCCTCCAGACGCGGAATTTATTGTCTCGGGTCGAGCCTGCCGAGTGGCACCGTCGGGACCTCGCAAGTGGCGAGCACACGGCTCTGACCTTCACAGTTTTGGCACAAAGACGACAGTCCGGACAAATTGAGTAGAACCCATGAAGAAATAAAACGTAAATTCAAATCCGTGGATCACGGCGCCACAAGAATGCCAACGAGGGCTGGGCAAATGAATATAAATGTGTATTTTACACAAATGAACAGATAAGCACATTCAACAGATGCGTGGCGTGAATGGATATTTACAGATCCCTGTTACCGGTGTGTATGCATATGTATTAATTTTTTTCTAATGAAAGGACAAGCGAATTTTCTTCCTCAAAATCAAAGGAGGGCACGACAAAGAAACTGTGTACTTCAAGACTTAAATCTTACAAGTTCCTAATCCTTCTGAAGTCCACACTAGACCTTTTGTCTCCATGGCAACGGCAAAGCATTCAACCAAGTGATTGCCTCCAATGAATTTCAGATAAGACGAAATGGAGGTGAATTGATGTGATTTTAATGCAGAAGAAAGCGGCAGAAGGGAGGTCCACTTGGTTCATATTTGAATAAAGCAAACATGGTAGACAAAAAGCTGACAGCCGTAAATGACATTGTCAGTACAAAAAATTATCAGCAAGTTTACAATCTGTTTGCTCATGCAGAACAAACAGAATGTGTGTGGCATCTCCCGGCTTCCTGAATGGCAGGAACACCGGCAGGCCTGCAGTAAAGACAGATATCGCCCTCTCTGCTCGCTCCTGCTACCATTAGATAGCAATTTGACAGGCACACTCGAATGCAAGATTTTTCGCGGGGCTGTTCAAATGAAACAAAAGAAATATGGTATGAAAGACGAGGTTTGACTCCGAAGCAGGGCCTGTGAGTTATAGACAGGGGGCTCCGACAAGGCGGAGATCAGAAGGACAATGAGAGCTACATTCCAAAGTGGGACACTCTCAGTTACCTAGCGTCAGCCATTACTGAGGCCTGCCTTTCTCTTCCCTCTATAGCGGACGATGCTCCGGGTCCTTCCTGAAAAACGCTCAGCCGTCTCCCCTTTCTGCCCGTCTCCATTGTGGCTGCCTGTCACACGTTTTGTTTTGCGCTTGTTAACTTGTCAAAGGCTGTGCTGGCTTCAGCAGCTGCCGGTCCGGCAGAGGCTGAGACCCATTAATTTCACAGTCAGACAGGGTCGCGGAGACGGGCCAGGCAGGGCCTGTACCCGACGAGACCTTGAACCTTCCCGCAGTTCCGCCAGTGACGGACGATACCGGGCAGTGGGCGAAAATACAAGTGTTCTTTTTGATTTTCCTCCTGCCCCGACCGGAAAGCTGCTCCTGTCTGACCAGGAGTCACAGATACCAGGACCGCGCTGTCAGAAGCCGTTTTCGTTACACAAATGCCACGAAGCAGATGGAAAAAAAATGCACCCATGCGTCCAGGTCCTGGATCAGAAATGTGTCTTATTCTCAAAGCCCCGCAAGAAATAAGAGGAAAAAGTACAACTGCTTATCCAAAAATTCAGTGAAGATGACATAAACCTGATAATGCTGAGATTTTAAAAAACAGTTCATCTTAGAGTAGCTGAATGAGAGTGGGGTACTGGAAAGTTTATTAGCTTTTGGTCTCATGTTAAAGACCAGGAAGTCATGACAGAATGGAAGCCGGATTGCTAGAGCCACCTTTATTGACCCTGATGTCCATCCTGTGGAGAATAAACACACAAACTGTTTTTTATTCACTATTAGCTGACATTTCAAAAGATGCATGTGAATGACTCGGCACTTAAAACAGGAATTGCACTATAAAGACACACCAAAGCACTGTAAAGCCGGAAATTAATACAGTTGAATTGGTCAATTCCTGGAAAGAAACCAAAACACAAACTGTTGAGAGAACTTATAAAGAGAGAACTTATAAAGAGAGAACTTATAAAGAGAGAACTTATATATCTGGTGGGTGTTTTGGGGGGGGGGGGGGGGATATCACAGGTAGAGGATGGCGTGCCGGCGTGCGGTAACGAATTGGTATTCACCGCCACATCTGCCTGCCTGCTGCAGCCAGAGCTGCAGATTCCTCTCAGCGCTGGGGAGATGCTGTTTAGTCTTATTAAAGTTGTTTGATTAGCGGTGCACGGAATAGCGGCCACAGAAAGGTCTGGCGGTAGAAGATAAAAGGGAAATAATGAATCGGCGAAAGCCAGGAGGTGCCAAGTCCGGCACTAGAGCATCAAAACACATCAATTTCTGCGCAAAGTTGATCCAATTATTGTCAGCTGGTTGGCGATAGCTACTCCGCTTCAGTCTTTTCATTCCGATCTAAATTGCTCTTCCCCTTTTCCAGATACCGCAATCGGTCATAAAGGGGAGACCATCATTAAAAGTGTTTGAGTTGGAGGCCTGTAGTGTTTGGTTAAGCGGGTAAATGCAAATTTGATGAAAGAATAACCCTAAATTTACATATCAGCTTCAGCTCACTCGGGGAGTGTAAACACTCTGTTTATCTCGAGTGTCATTTATGATTTCAGTAGAATATAAAACCGACCTTGGCCCGGCCAGTGCAAAAGACCTCAATGAAATATACTGTTGTCTAAACACAATTTGTTCAAGTAGAACTTGTCAACAAATCCTTGGTAACTCAGCAAATACGAGACGACACCAGGACGGCTGGAACCGAAACGTGCTCCGGAGCCCTTGGCATCACCATTATCGATTTATTTATTTAGGGAAAGAGCACTTAAGAGTAACGGGATGCCACCGTTTATCGGTTTGTGTTGTTTTTTGTTTTTTTTTTCTGCTTTTCCACGCCCCGTGTTATGTGCCAAACCCACCAAACTGAGCTAAAACATGGCATTCCAATTAACATGTAACCTGGCAAAGACTGAAAAATATGGGCCTTTTGGAATATAGCATTGACAAAAATCTGATCTGTTTTGTTATTCTTTTAAATATATATGTGTGTTTTTTCTGATTAAATTAAAGGGGAATTGCTCTTTTGTTCGATTTAATATATAAGAATTTGATATGGATTATATACATAGAGTACCTTTACAGTCATATATTTTAGTAACAACTAATTTTGTGATTAGATAACTAACTTTTAATATATTACAAAAACTAAATTTTAAATTTAAACATTAGACATTAATCGCATTACATGTATTATTATTTATTACCCAAGATGGCACATTGGATAAGTGATTAATTAATAAAATGAAAATAAATTAACATTTAAACACATTTTTACAATGTTACAAGACAATTCTTTTTTCAATGTGACCAGTAATTTTTCTAATAATTTGTAATTTTGAAGTTAAAGGCTGAAGTTTTTGTATAGATTTCAGATGTATTGTATTGTTGAAGTAAGCTTTAACAGCATACATATGATTAGTAGAAATTACAAACATATGTATTTATAAAAAACAAAAATAAAATTGTAAAAATAAATAATAATAATAATAATAATAATAATAATAAACTGCCTCACTCTGATCTAGAAAAGGCTAAAAAAAAGTGTGGACACAGGGCTCTATTGGCCCGACGGTACCACGGACCCGGGCAGCATTATTCCTGTCCTATTGGTGACCCCCTCGGCAAAAAAAAAAACCCATTCCAATCACTTTCACCCTTTTGTGCTTCTTTTCATGTCCCTTGTCCAGCCTAAACAAACAGTGTTTACTGGTTTCCAATCACAACTTGGCGTGCTGGCGAATTAACCATGTTGCACGACAGGTATTCCTGGACGCTTAAATCAGGAAATACAAAACGACAGCAGGAACATCTGCACTCATACGCTTTGTAGGCAGTCAGACAAATGCTTTGATACGCAGGCGGTCTGACTAGCATGCCGCATAAGCAGTGAAAAACGTTTTCATAAAGGTGGAAAAAAAGATCACTTATGGTCACAGTTCCCATTTTGCTACCCTGTAATTTTTTGTAAAACCATATATATTTTTTTGATTCCACCCCGACTAGCTTAAAATACATGATAGGCAGTATTTTAGATAGAAAAATAATACCGAGCTAATATTAGACAACTTTGAAATGCACATTCAATATCACTCTACATTAGCTAATTTTCCTGCCGTTCGTCGTCAAACAGCACCGATCACCTATTTGATGTCAGGCTCTCCCTGCCCCCACCAGAAGTGTCTTTTGTGATTTGTAAGGGACAGTGAAGGACGTTTTTGTGTGCTGTGATGAAGGCCTGAAGCCTAGAGAATGTGTATTTGTTGATCGAGATCCTGTATTGTACCACAGGACCAGAGCAAACTCGGGCTGCCCTGTTGTTAGCCGTGATTCACCAAGCTACCTGGCGTGAGATCTCTAGGGAAACAGGTAGAGAGGACCATATCTATCCGTGTTTATTTGCTCTCAGATTGCCCATCCATTCTATGCTAATTAAATCTTTTCTTTGGGTTTGCTGCATTAAAAGCAGGTCATTCAGACGCCTCCAAGAGTTTTAAAACCACACAAACAGTGCTTGTGATTTCGATTCCCCTTCAATCTAAATCAATTCAAGCTAACTGGAAGCATAAATAACAGATTATGTCCTCTGCATGACAGCAGGAAATGTAGACTTGTATCATCAGATTTTGGTTTATGGTTTGAAGGCTTTTGGGGTGGGTTGTGTAACTTCAGGAGACCATGACGGTCAGATTGTTGTTGTAGGCCACAGAAAAGAAAGCAGTATGCTGCCACCTATGGGTCGGATCGCAACAACGCAGGCATTTTTGACATTAATCTGATAGAGGATGTGTTGCAGCGAGCACACACCTTAGCACGGGGACTATCAAGACCGACGTGAATCTCAATTCATTTTATGATTTTCAAATTCACAGATGAAATGACAACCTCAGTTTTCAGGGACACATTAACTTCAGTGACTGATGTAAAATGGTCGAATGCTGTAGTAGATAAAGCAAATAATTTGACAGATCTAATGAACTCTTCCTGAGATTTAGTGGTTTTCAAATTTGATCACATTGCATTGAGAGTGTCAGACTACTGGAATGGGATCTAAAGGCTTGAGGCAGGTGGTTTGGGGGGCAGAACATGGATGGATGGATGGATGGACGAACGGACGGACGGACAGGTGATATACCTTGTTGACCCAAGTGAAAAATACTGGTGAACGTGTAATCACCTCTTAGCCCATGTGTACAGAGTATGAGGCACTGATCTAGAGTCAGCTGTCAGATTTGAAATTAAGCTCCTGTGGTTGTAGGATGAAAATGAAATGCGGAAAGTACTGATAAAAAACAGATCTGTTCTTTCTTAATGCTTACAGTTCAGTGGGCTCAAATCGAATGAGCATATTTAATTAAGTCTTTTTCATTTTTGTAATATGTAGAAAGGTGTGGCATGGCTCTTTAAATAGACTGCATCATTCATAAAGAATCCTCTTCAGAAATTAATCTTGTGTTTTTTTTTTTGTCAGACGACATCAGTCATTACACCAGTGGGATATTTCCTCCCGCTGTCATTGTTTTCATACTGGGCTTGTGTATCACCCCCCTCAACAGCAGCAGAATACACAGAACACTGTGAGATCCATGCTTGTCCACTAACGCGCATACCTACTGCTGAGACTGGGGTGCCTTTCAGCACGCTGGCTGTCGTAGATACTCGAAATCACCATGTTTTACCTGAGCTTCACCATAGACAGCCCCGCCCCCCTCTTCTTTTTCTATTCTCCTCGGCTGCCCTGAACAAAAGATATGGCCTTTTGCAGTTTAGTGCAAGAAACAAGCCTGATGTTGGTATACGTTTTAGTCCACTTAACTGACAGATGACCTGGAAATAGTTAAGACCAGAGGGGTCACGCTCTACATGTGGTTCCCATTCTTTTGTGCCTCCATGAATTGAAATGGAACTTCCTCTTGGTTATCACCTTATTACTAAGATCAAAAGGACAAACGGCATGTTTGGGTCCTCTCTGGACATCAGTGGCACGGATATTTTCTTATTTCCCACAGCTTAGCACGCTCAAAATCCAAGCCCCCGACATCAGGGAAGCCCGTTAGCATCCCGGTCGCGCTTCGAAATACACTGCATCCGAGCCGAGCTCATGGCGGGGTGCAACGGCGAGCTGACGATCCAGCAGAGTGATTACTGAACATCGGAGCGGCTGTTCAGCTATTCATCTATTTATTTCTTTAGAAGTGTGGGTTAGAAAGTGGTGAAGTTCAAAAATGAAGTGTCTTGGTTTTGCTGTGTTAAGAGC
>JAACJT020000021.1:19034224-19066817 GCA_009936485.2 Gymnarchus niloticus | reverse complement strand
GGTTTTGGAAGGACACAGGGGGAGAACAGCAGGAAAGAAGAGGGGGCGGTGAGAAGGAGAAAAGGGGGAGGAGGGGGGGGGGGGGGGGGGGGGTGTGGGAGGGGGGGGGGGGGGGGGGGGGGGGGGGGGGGGGGGGGTGTCACTGCGGCCACACCTGAACCAGCCATGACTGTGCAGGTGGATGAGTGAGCGAGAGAGAGACAAAAAAATAAAAAAAAAAACAGAGCATATGACCTGGAACACAATGCACTGTGCAGCTTTGAGAGATTAGCGACTCCCTTAGAACCTCCGTGCTGTAATGGACTCCCCCCAGCCAGCCATTGTAGACTCTCGTTTGCGTGCATGGAAAAAAATAAAAGGCATCTAGAGAACCCGCTTAATCTAATGCTGGCACAGACATCACGCGACCGAGCAGGTGTAAAAGGTAATGGAGAGCGGAGATGGGAGATCACTGGACACCTGTCTCAAATATTTCCATGAAAAGTTGACGTCAGGTGGTTTGAGCGTGCCGCATGCTCACCCAGCACTGTGCTGTTCGAGGAGCTGGCCGAACATGGTGGCAGGGCTACAGAAGTAGACTACTCGCTCAAAAGTTGTGGGTGAAAGCTCCTTCTTTACTGGCCACCAAATGTTATTAACCCAAGTGCCCTGTAAAATAGATGAATCAAGCAGTCACAGGATCTTTGATGGAGGTGCAGAGGAAATGATCCAACTTGTTAAGCTAATGAAGTCATCTCTGAAAATGAAGCCTGGCCCGTCACTGCTACCTACGATGAAGCTCAGCCTAACATGCCTTGACCAAGCTGCTGTCCACTCCTGTAGCGGTCTGTCCTTCTCTGTCCCACGCTTCTACTGTCGTGAAACGGCATTCACAAAACCACACCGTTCCAAGGAACATCACTCCCCTTTTAATGGGTACAGTTGGCCAGGGCTGGGGGTGTGGGCGTCCCTGTATAGTGTGTGGTCAGGTGATGGGCACACTCGTTCTCCTGAGCCTTGGCTGATGCTGGTTTTTTCTCACGGAGAGAACGAACCCAGGTCCCGATGCCTGATCTGCTGCCCTATCGTAGGCCTTCCCTGATGCCTACGCCGCTTACCTGAGCACCTCCTCATCGTCAGACACCAAAACCACCATGTCCTGTTTCCATCCCCCCTCCCCATCTTCATGAATACCCAGTCCCACGCTGAAATCAAGAGTAGAACAGAATAAAAACTTTTATTGCCCCTGCAACCATGTTTGCAGAAGTTGTGTTGGGTACAGTTCTGCTGCATGTCCATACACACAGAGCAGTGACATATATGGGGAGGGACATGCAACATGGGGGCACCTTACATCAGTGGAGTGGGGCAATGAGGCCAGCATTGTTCACTGTTTTACAGGTGTGCAGCCATGCTCTTTGAATCAAGTGGTTTGGAATGGCTGTGGAATTTTCAGTTTCCCCTGTATCATGTGTCTGTGTATGGAAGGAATGGCCTGTCAGCTCCATAGACTAGCGATGGGACAAATGAGGCTTCAAAACTCGTGGTGGGTGGGTGTATCCTGAACTAACCAATCAATGCTGGTGCTGAACGAGGCCTTTTAACTCATTCTGGGTGGGATTATCCTGAACAACCAATCCATACTCATGCTAAATAACGCTTCAAAACCTGTAGTGGATGGAAGCATCCTGAACTACCAATCAATGCTGGCGATACTCCCACCCACCATGGGTTTTGAAGCCTCATTTGTCCCTTCAGTAGCTTTAATTTCAAAACTCTTGCTTTCAGACAATGCTGTGCAGGTAGCCAAGTGTCATTTTCCCTTTGGCGGTTAAACCTGTCTCACTCCGATTCCCCTTTAGGAGTATAAACACCCAGATGGCACAGGAATAGATTTCTATTTTTTTCAGCGTGCAAAGTTAATAAAACGGAATGGCAGATAAATTTTACCGAATCTAGTATGATATGGTGTGATGATATGGATTTACTTTGAAATTTTGTCTCCATCGTCTCACTTGAAGTCAGCTGGGATTGGCTCCAGCTTCCCTGCGACCCTGATGGATGAGTGGTATAGAAAATGGATGGATGGGTGGATTTTGTCTCCGTTCTATTGCCGTTGTCTGCTACGCTCTGGTAAGGGAGGCATTGCAGAATAGACGAAGGCCCAGAGAAAGCAAGATAGAAGAGACACAGAGCAGGCTGGCTCAACAAGCTGCGAACTGGGAGGTGGAGAAAGCAAGGCAATGGCATTCCGTGTGAGTGAGCCTGTCAGTCAGCGTGGCCCACACACTCCTCTCGGTTGGGTTTGGTCATTAGTGCCGGACAGCGATCACTCCGGTCACACTTGATGGCGAGAAGCGAGGAGGGCACTGTGTGACTGGATGACTTACGACGTTGTGTTTAAACAGCCCTTGTTTTCAAGTGGATATGCATGACAGTGCATGAGTGACATATGACAGGACTGCTAATTTAACTGACTACTTAACTGACGATGATGCACTCCGGCTAGCTGATTAATGTCAGTAACTTACAAATTGAACTTGCATCTCTAGCTACAGTTTGGTCAATTCTGAAAATAATTTTGGTAACAAAGAAACAGTACACACAATATGACTCACAAACAATGTTATTTATCCCTAACACATGGATTAGCATGCTGTCCTCATCGGGCCGACAAACCTGCAAGTGATCCTCTGACCTCGCGACCTCCGCACTCGCATCTACGTGGTATGTCTGTGCCCTTAATACCAGGGTGGCCTGTTTTCCATTCAGCTGGAGAAGGGCTCATCTCAGAGGCCTAACATAGCCGGCCGTGGCTGTGGTGCGTCTGTGCAGCCCTCCAAAAGCATCATACGTCATATGGAAATAGACGCCGAGTGATATTTTCCTATTCGTGACAATAGTCGCAATTATATCGAAACGTAAAACGGAGATAAAGTGAAAAGGGGACATTTACATCAGAAGCCACGTCCTTGTTTTGAGATGGTTGTTTAGCATCGTTACTTTAACGTATCCCACAGATGTTGTTGGTTATTTGACTGCTAATTTGTTTGGAGAATGGTTAATGGCACATGGACATCCCACTTTAAGTGTATTCATTCGCAGAAGTCCGCGGCTTCATTAGCAAGAAGCCTTAGCGATGGCAAGTGTCAGCAGAAGATAGGGGCTTGGTCTGGTAGCATATTATACCAGTTAGAACCTCTGAAGGTCTAACAGATAGAAGAGTGTTGGTGTCCTGTACTGAAATACAGTCAATTTTTTCACCGTGGAATATTAGGTCTTTTGCATAGCTACCAGACATGTAGTGCATAGGTCATTAAATTACCGGTAGGGAGAGATACCAATACAGTTAATCTGGCATTTAAATAGACGTGAAATCCTATGATTACAGGACAACGGCATTCACTGTGTTATACTTAATTAGTCGGATTGACTAATTAAACCACTCAGGCCTGCAATTTGATGACCTCACTGAGCTATACGTCATCGCAGAAAATGTACATGTTGTGACAAGATTCTGCTAACTTTGTGTCATGTAGGGAAAAACAGAATGAAAAAATGAATATCAGAACAGGGATTTCGGTTTTGTTGTTTTTAATGGTTGCATTATAATGTGGAAGAATGTCAACAGCATTCAGAAAGGCCACACAAGTCAATCAGAAATCAATGCTTCATTAATGCTTTGTTTCACTATATCACTATTTTATATGCATGTCAGATTGATTTTATCATAATAATTAAAAAATGAAAGATATGCAATAACTATTCTATTACATAGAATCTTTCCGTCCTCTGCTGCCAAAACTGCGTACCCCTAACACAGCATTAACCGAGCCAGCCAAATCAGTACGTCATCACCGAAATACTTAGTTACAGCACCACCTGCTGGTCTGAGAAAATGTTTGAATTAGCTTGTGAATTTTAAAATGAGACTTTTAAGTGTTAGGCCTAAGCTTAATTATTTATTTAGTTTATTGAACTTTATTTATTTAAAAGCATTGCATACCTGTATCAATTAAAATTATTAAAATAAGAAAAGGATGGGTTGTACAGTCCAGCATCCCGTTGCTTGTGTTACTTCAAACACTGTAGCATGACGACTGAATACTGCTATTAAATCCATCCTTTAGTGTAAAGGATGTGAAGCAGGGCGGCCTTGTACTTAAGCGATGCATATTCATAATGAGCTGTAATTACATCTTTTGATGCGACCGCGGATCAGCCGCTGATATGTAAGTGCATGCATGTTGTTGCCCTGGCACGATCTCGCTGAAACCCCCTTGACACAGCCGGGCACATCAAGGTGTCGTGCCCCGGGGCTGGAATACCACGTCAGTTTGTGAAATCCACCCTTGAATAGCGAGTCTTAAGGACACAGCAGAGGAAAGAGTGAAAAGGATGAGGATCAGGCTGAACGACATTGTCTGATCATTGGCGAGCCCGCCGCGTGCCTTTTGTCAAGCTCCAGGTGGGCCCTACGATCCCGTCTGCCCCGATCAGTCGCCAGGTTACTCAAAGCACAGGTGTCGAGGTCACAAAGAGGTGCCTCAAAGCCTTGACGTTCGGCGCTGGGAACAGCAGCGGTTCTGAACGTGTCAGGTGACACATTGCAAAGGCTGCCCTGGCAGGCTTATGGACCTGTTGAGAGCGGTTCTGGAAGTTTCCACAGTCGTCTGACTGAATTGCAGAATCAGCCTTTGGATCAGCATGATTTATCTAATAGCTTTATACAAGTTGGCTTCGCTGCAGCCAGGCTGCTGGATGTTGAATCCCACGACTGCAGTGACAGGCCCAAGATGTATGCTGTTAATACAAACAGGAAGGAATAAACGTATCGTGATTTATGTGGACCGAATGATAGGTTTATCCAAAACTTGCACTTCAAATCTGCAGGTGAGTATTTTACCACTGCAGTTCAGGTGAGGAACTTTGCCTTCTGAGAGGTACTTTCTCGGTTTGAGGCATCGCATTATGAGTCCATGTCCTTCCCTAACTCTCTTACCCAGTGACATTTACATAGACTAGAATTCTACATTTTACTGTTATACAGAATGATATTTTACTGTGTACTCCAGGGTACAACAGCACTTAGGTCAAATCCAAACAAGTTTTGAAGTTTCTAGAATGTGAGTCACTGATGAAATAATGACTTTTGAAGTGACTGAACTCTGCATGAACTGCAAAGGGTTTTAAACCGTAAGGAGGGGGTTAAAAAATGTCCCCCACCCAGCTGGGCAAACACCAGAGGCATTCTTTGTGAGAAGAAAGAATATTTTTATTCAGTTTTAGGGGTGGGGGGTGGTTAAAAATATAACACTTGGAATACTATTGGGTCCAGGATTCACACAGTGTCTTCTGTATTGTCATTTAAATTTAACAGCAAACATGCTGTTAACTTTGCTCATTGTCGGTCAATCACAAAAAACAGATTCCCATCAAGACTTCTGCCTTTTCTTTCTAAAACATCTAGTCAGCCTTCTGCAGAATGGCTGTAACTGCTGTAAAAATCCAGGTCAAAATGCAACTTAATGTCGTCATTTTAATTTAATAATGACATATTAGTAAATGTCACATTATAAACCACTGATAACACGGCAGAGAGGCCTTTCTAGCTGGGATTTTGTCCTCTTGTTTTACGAGAATTAAAAATTATTGGATGATAAATGAATTATTAAGGGATTTCAAGGAGTGATCTGCTGTATTGTTTGTTCAGCTTAATGCCTTAACTAAGTCCAGTTAAAGGTAGCTGCCTGGTGTGTTCAGGGTTAACTGCAAAATATTTTGTTTAAAGACTCCAGTGTTTTCACCTGGCTGTATTTTGTCAAGGGCACTTATGAAAATAAATAAAGCTGATAAAAATAAAGCCATCACCTAAACCACTGAGGCAGGACTAATAATGCAGTATCTTCCCCAGAACAACAACTATTATCATCTTCCCAAAAGATTTCATGTTCTTCGTGGTGCCCTGAAACTTTCTGCCATTCTGTTGAACAAACGCTTAACATATATTGATGATTTAATAATGGACATTTAGATGTGTGGCTTGAATTGTCTTTTGCACAGCTGGAGTACCCCCTGTTGGCTAAAGGAGGCAACATCAGACAAGCTGTCAACATTAAAAGCCTGGGGAAAAAAAGTACAGTTCTGTAGAACATAAACTGGCAACAGCTATAGAGAAACAGGCTGACTGGACTTTGGGTATGTGATTTTTGTCATAAGCTGCTCTGCCAGGCGAACGTGACATAACGTCTGTTCGATACGTTCTGCTGATGTTTACAGTGCCATCAGTTCGCGGCACCGAAGCAAAAATGTTTGCACGAATCTGAGGCACAACATGCCCTGGGTGGAGAGCTGCGTCTCTTAGGTCCAGCGTGTTTGGTGACCCGAGTGCAATGCAGACTCGTGTCACTTTAGATGGCTGAGCATGGAGAATGTGACCTGCTTGATGCTACTGAGCGTTCCTAATGTGTGAATACTTCCACTTGGTTATTTTGTACATGCTGTCAACAAAGAAGCTTCATCAACATGTGGCTAAATGCTGATAGTCACTTTCACACACTGATTTTCTTTCAATATTTATCATTCTTTTTTTTGGTTAATTTCCCCCTTTCTACTTATATATACTGAAAATAAACGGCACATATGACATGACTTACCCAGAAACATGTGGCCATAAATGTGTGTTCACGAGTGCTGAAAGAATCGACTTTTTACAGACTCCGTCTTTTCTGCTTCTTTGCAAACCAGTTTATTGTTGACACAATAAATAAAATAGAGAAACAATGAATTAATAAATGCTCAACCTTTTACAGGCTGGCACTGAGGCGTCCACAGTCAGTATGTAAGGTGAAAGGTGTGAGGTAACCTTAATCATTTTCATAATACAGACTATTTACAGAGGGATGAACATGATTTAGTAAGAGCGGAAGAATGAACCACTGAAAAGTACACCAAGGGTGGCTGGGTATACAACGAACGAATGAATGAATGAATGAATGAATGAATCCATTAAAAAATAAACATTCTGTTGGTCTAAATGGTTAACCTACCTTCCAATTGCAAATTAATAATAACAACTTGAGCTTTCCTTTGGTGATGTGGCAACACAGACTATTCAAATCACAAACGCTGAATTTATGTATCTACTGTACATTATGCTGTTAGTCATATAAATGCTGTGGGGTTTTTGGACTTAAAATAACAATGATATTGTTTATTTAATATACATATTATACGCATATGGAGATGTAGGAGAGATATGCATGTAATTAATATACCAATATGGTCATAGAGACAAGACTGTTATGTTGTTCATTAACTAGAGCAGGTAACAGTCACACACTGTCTCACATCTGGCCCACTACACCTCCCACAGCACCGGATTCCTTATCGTTTTTAGCTGCCATGACGATCTTCTGGCCATACATCGACTTCACTGATATTACAGTTGACCTTCATCCATGGCCTTGCTGTTCCATCACATTATGATTCACATTGCAGGCCTATTTACACGTGGAAAAGGCACGGCATGTTCTAGCAGTATTCGGTCACGGACAGCGAGCGGTACCATTTCTGGCCTTCCGATGGCGACTAGGACAGAGGAAGCTGAAGGACAAAGAGTGATATCAGCCGTAATAAACCAGTGTCTCGGAAACGATTTCATTCTGATGCCTCTGGCCAGCCTTATTTACATTACATGGCGTGCTGTTTTTATGGCCACTTTGTATTTATTTACCTCCATTATTTGCTATACAAATGTAAACATTGCTTTATAGAGACACTATGTTCATACATAGAAAGTAACGTTCATTTATGTCTGTTGTTATATAGTAGCAGGTTTAATAAACGACAGTAGCGTAACTTCGACCCACTTGTTTGCGATTGAACAGTGCCCCCTAGTGTCGTAAAATAAAATGATTCCGCCGATGCAACCCAAATAAAACGAATAGCAGTCTGTCGTAGTGCTGGACCTGTACTCGCCCTCCCTTTCATGTGCCGGAGTAATCCTTCGCTAAAAATAACTTAGGGGCACCCTGTTCAACAACAAGGGATTTACCTCCATGGAATAAAACGTCGATTTAGTATATAGCGATGCCTCAGGGTTTATGCACGAGTTACTTACACTGAAACGCTCTTAAAAGTATTATTATGAAGTTATAAAGTGAACGGCCTGAAAAAAATAAATAAATCGTATTATCTGTAACAGAACGTTTGTGCTCATTTCTAACTTCCTAAGATTAAAGGAATGGTTAATTCCACTGTCTTGAATTTTAATATGCACCAAGCAATTAAAGTTCTTTCATTTCCAGGCTTTTACTCTATATAAGACAATGTTCTGCTAATGGTTTCTGATCGCAGTTAAGCCCTACAGCAAATGACTCTTAATCCAGTTTGCATGCTTTCCGTTACCTGGGGGAGATGCTGTCCTCCGCCTCCTCGTTCTCACAGGCTGCTGGGAGATTTCTCCAATATATATTAATCCCTTCATTTATCTTTGTCAACGGAAGACAAAGAATAATTTGAAAGAGAGTAAATAGAGCTGCACGAAGGATGAGAGGGAAGTGTTATTATATGACAGAAGGCAGGTGCTCTGTACCTCGCTGCTTACCCGTTATGGGATAAATCTGTCTAATAATCCCCTCTGCATTGCAAATGAGGCCACGTTCTAATTTCCTCATTAATATTTTATTGTCCGGCCGAGGTTCACCGCGGGAAGCAAACAGGAGATGATTCCGAGGTCTCGGGGACGACTTGTTTACAACTTCATATGACTTCGACTGGATGTGGAATTTTCCATCACTGACTTCTGGCTGACTTTCAGTCAGAATTTTGACAGTTTATGGAGCTTTAACTACAGAGGAGGGCGAGTGAAGTCAATGAAGAAGCTCTTTTGGATGGAAGCTTGAATGGCAACAAAAAGCATGTTATTGAGAAGGTCTACAGTAAGATAAAGCTTCCCAGAATCTCACAAAGTACTTTTATTTTTTCATTTTAAGCTCTTTCATGCTTTTTAATCTTGTTTTTAGATTTCTAACTTTCTCTAAGTTTCCCTTTCGTTGCTTCTCTACTTTTTAAAATGCCTGTAAAGCACTTTGTAAACCCTGTGGTTGAAACTGTGCTATATAAATAAAGATTGAGATTCATTGATTGAAAGTCTACTGAAATTCAGGACAATGGTTTTTGAGCACTGGTCTACATCACACAAGCAACCTTGGGTTTGTGAAAGGCACTATAGAAATGTAAATTATTACTTGTTATTTTCATTCTGACCAACTGGACACATATAGGCAAGGAAAATCTAGAAAATAGTTTTTGTGCGGCATGACTATAAGTACCAATTTGCATGATTAAACATTTCTTTGAAATAACAGTAAATGCATGTTTTAGAGTAAATGTTTCAGAATTTAGTGACTACCGTATGCTTTATTGAAAAATACTTCAATTATGCTGCTATTTTAATATTACGCTGTTAACACTGTCGCGGGGAACCTGGAGCTGGGTCCGAGCGCGAAGACAAAGGCACCAGGACACGGAGATGCGGGGAGATCACAGAAAGGCTTTACTGAGGTAACGAGCAATGCAATGGGGACAGGTACTGGTGACTAGGCGAAGGGAAGAGTGGGGAATGAGCGTGGTGGCATCCAACAGAGATGGGGTCGAGGACAGGAAGGCACAACCAGGAGACAGGACCTGGACATGGGGAAACACAAGGAGAATGGTTCAATGACAGAACAGGGACTAACAGCATGATCTGTGGTATATACTCTATAGAGGAGGGCAGATTGCTGGTGGGGATCTGGGCTCCCCCTAGAGGTGGTAGGAGGGAGGTGTGACAAACAGCATTGTTAATACAGAACCCTGCACTGGATGGATGGATGGATGGATAAATGGATGGAACGTCTGTCCCCTCCCCATAACCCCCTTCAGATATCCAGGACCATGCAGGAGTCAGCTCAGGATCATTGATGGTCCTACCAGTTGAGCCTGGCCAGTTTACTTACAGGCTGCTTGTTAGGCCAGCGCTGACCTGGTGGTTCATGAGAAACAAAAGGGTTTTGTTGTGTGGGGAAAAAAGAGCAAATGCTCAAACAGGGAATATGGTTCCATTTAACGAGATATTAAAAAAGGATTGGGATCATGGTTTGGCAGTTAATTTACTCATTATTATTGCAATTACTTATTTTCATTAATGACTGTTTCATATTAAAAGCAGCAGATCCAGTTACACAGAATGGAGCCACTTAATGTAATTTTTTGTGAAGAACAAATAGATATTTTATTAAAAACTAGGCATGATGTCCACATTTCAATTACCTCATTTTCCAGCAGAAAAATGTATTTTCTCAACAACAGGAATTGAATGTGTAACCATGTCTGCATGTTTTCCTCCCTCAGATTATTAATGCCTATGATTCCAGTCCAAGACGACTTAACATGACCTCTAAAATGGGTTTTCTGTTTTTTAAAGAATGATCAGCAAATGCACAGCTGTCCTTGGTCAATTCACAAAGCAACCAGCGCATGGTTTGAAGTACACGTATGATCAAATTGAAGCATTCGGGTATCGGCACTTGGGAGGCTCAAATAAGAGACGAGGTGTGAGAGACCCCACAAACTATGAGTAAGTGACTACTGACCCTCCCAAAGCTTTCGTCAAAGTGCTGAAGATGAAGAAGCTTTGAACTCTTGCATTGGTTCAAACTATATAGTCAAATGCTTCAGGCATCCAGAACTGGCAGCATGTACAGCAGGGTAAATTTCACGCTAAGGTTTGCCCCTATTTTTGTAGTCATTGCTCGTAGCTTGCCTGTTTATCATCAGGTTCTAATTTTTCTGGTGGTTTTATCTAAAGCAACGTAAAGTTTTTATGTATCTATATAGTTGGACATTTTGTGATTGGAAAACTTCTGGAAGGATACTGACATTACTTGTTAGTAAAAAAGTTTTTAGAAAGTAAATAGTAAAAAACTCTCTTTGTTCTCCAAATAAATTTGACAGGAAAATGTTACGGTAATAAAAATAACCTTTATGTACTCATGTCTGCCACTAGATGGCAAAACATTTCTTTACTAAAGACGCAGAATCTTTCACTTTTTGTCTTATATACAGTATGTAAAACATCATTTCTAAAAATCAGAATACAGAAACATCATTGGGGTGAATCTCTTTGTAAAGAAATATTTACAAAACATGGTTAAAAATTTGGTAAGACCTAGCAAGCAAACACAAAACAGCTTGTTGAGAAAAGGCATTGATAAGAGCTTGAGAAAAAAGTCAGTGTGAAGACTTCATTTACACGTGGCTGCACATATTAGAAGGTGCCAAAAGACATTTTTCATAACTGTAGATGGAAAAGGCTACAGTATTCATCCGAGTGGACTTTCATAAGCCAGTGAGGGAGAGTTTGTTTATTTGCTGTCCCAAAAATATATGTACATCACTTCCTGAGAGACATATCCTTGTGAATTAGGATTTACAGTGAATGTGTGTGGCAGGATCAGGCAACCTCCACGTTAACTTTAATTAACAATTACAGCCTCGGCCAACATGAAATGGATGTTTTTTTTTTTTCACTACACAGCAAAACAATAAGCAATCGTAATGTTTACATACATTTTTCTGCATGGTGGAGATTAGAGTGTGTCACATAACTCTCTGTCTGCCCATCAATGCAGCATAGGATCCATGTGGAAGCAAATCGCTTGATGAAAAGGAACTTTGTGCATCTGAAAACGCTGCCAGGCCGACCCGCCAACAGATTACTTGGTCGGTGAAGCCGTTGTCTGTATGTTTTGTATGAAACCAGTGTTTCCGTTTCCTACGGCTTGTCTAAATAGTCATAAATCATATCTAAATTCCCTGTTTTATTTGGGAGGCAAACGGTATGGAAGTTGTGAGGGTCTCAAACATGAAGACAGCGTTGCTTAATGTTTACTGCACCATCACCATATTTTTAATCAATGAAAAATATTAAGGGAGAAAGTCTAGGAGCCTAACTAGTTGGCACTAAGCAGTAAACTTAATTATATTTGGAGGAATATGTTTTGTTGGGGGGGGTATTGGAACACTGCTAGAAAATTCAATCAAATCGGAAACATGCATCACTGGTGTCCACATGCACCAGTGAATATATGCATGCTCACACAAGCGAGCACGCATTTGGCTGGCCGCAGCTTGTCACTACTCCTGAAAGTGAGCCGCCCTCACAGTAAGGCAGGGCTCACAGTGTTAATCGGTCGCATCCCTGCCTGCAGCTGGGATTGTCATTTCCTTCTCCCTTGATCTAAGTGTACGACGTCTAGCTCTTAGCAGGAACTGATGTGGAGGAGAGCAAACAGGCAAACCAGGGAAGGGAAAGACAGTTTCTCAGCCTGGCACCCGGGGACAGACATAACCGCCCCCCCCCCACCACCACGGAGGTTTGGAAAACTCATCACTGGGAGTTGGGCCAGGACCCCAGTTAAACATGGGTGGCCACCAACACAAAAGTCTGCAAACAAAGTAGTTTTACATGACGCGATTGTATCCGCGGCACAGCAAAGTGGGGGGAGGCGGTACAAAAACTGTCAATTCTCTGGTAGAAGATACAATGATAGGACGTATAGCAGATGAGTGCTTTAGAGCTGCCAGGCAGAAAGAAAATGACTAGGGGCCAACGTTTGTCCGAAATGCAGGTCCAGTGGGTTGCACACTGATGACACTTCTGTACTGCAATAAAATGCTGCCAGTTCGGGATGATGCCAAACACCAAGCCGTTTCAGCCAGTTGTACAAATGATTTTTTGCTAATGTGGTGCACTGTCATTATATCACCTAACAGCTTTTTATAAAGATTTAATCAAATTCTGCACAAATTCTATTAATAAGTAACTGTTCAGTCAGAAGAAATACCCATATAATTTTTAACACAGGTAATTAATTAGGAGGTTCCTGTATATCCCATATACTTCCTTAATAATGTTTTGATATTACTAAGTGGCCCCAGAACAAAACTCTTCTCCTCGAAAAATTGGTATTGCTCAAAAATATTTACACCCTGGCAGGCTGAATCTGGAACTGTCCCTTCTTCTCTAATGTGCCAGCCTCATACAGCTTTGCATGCCTCTGCCTAGTCATTAAAGACATCACTGCCGCAGCTATGTTTCAAAGTGTGCTGCATTTTGTAGCAGCAGCAGAGTTAACCGCAGGTCTAACCAGTTTCGTATGCAAGTGGGGCAGTTATGCAGCCTGCAGTACTCACACTCACCACAAGAAGTCAGGATACCTTCAACAGTCCGCCCTTCGACCGGTGGCGGACACTGGCTTTGGTAAAGCGTTTTTCTGTAACGTATTGAATTTAAGCTTTTTTAAATGTGATTTTTAAGAACTTCCTTTAGTAGACGTCTTTTCACAACATTTCTGGGACAAAACTACGTTTCATGTAAAATCCATGAATAACGGCTTATGGAAAAAGCTAAGGGAAATTGTAAAATACCACAATTTTTAAATTTAAAAAAACTTTTGTTTTTAAATGTGCTTTAGAAATAAATTTGACTTGATTTGACAATTCATTATGCAAATCCCTGAATAATTCTTCCAAACATCTAGAGACAATCACAGACAAAATTAGCTGTAGCGAAACTTTACCTTGTGACTTTATCTCTAGCTTATGACCAACGAGCAGATGGTTTTTTTCTAAACTTTGTGGAAAACAGAAACTCAGAGAAAAGTGTAACACCTGTACAGTCTTTCTAGGCCTGTGTGACCCGACTGGAGACCATTTGTCCGCCTCGGGGTCAATGTCCTTTCGGGAGAGAAGTCACGACCTTTCATGTGCTATATTATTGGAGAGATGAGCCTGACTTCAGCCATTGACTTCTTCGTATGCTGAACGCAGACGTTATGTCGTCAAAGCATTTGGTAATCTTAGTAAGATTATCATACTATGAGAATCATACTCTTTATCAGGTGCAATAATCAGGAAGGAAAACCTCTAATATTTAAGATGTTTAAACGTAGAAATTCAATTTCACGTGTTTCTTTACTTCTTTAAAGAAAGGTCCTGTTTCTCCAAAAATAAACATTAAGTATAATAATATGAAACAATAAATGTCTTAACTATTACTAAAGAGACAGTAAGTACAGAACAAACACACTGGTTACTTAAAAAAACATCTTCAAGTGTCCCTCAAAGGTGAAATAGTTCTTAAGGGTCACGTTTTACTTACCCACAGCTTTTTATGTGAACTGGGAAAAAACATTACATGCTCTCATTTCATCCAGACAGATGCGTATCACCATGTTAGCATATGGCAAACAACAGTACATACGTATGTATTCAGAGCTGGGATCCAGATAATACATTTCAGCCTGGTGTAATCCACACATCTGCACATTTTAGCACTCCTTAACGTACAGCTCTGCTCCTGCAAAATCCATTTATTCATAGTGTCTTACAGGGACAGTCAAAGATCCTGGAATTACTGATGAAACAGTCAGCCTCATTTTGCAATTCTCAGGACTTTTTATAAAAACAATGCTTGGGATATGAAATATGTATGCATATAAAGAAGATGAGTTCTATTTTAGCCTGCTCTCTTTTTTATGTCGTATTTCAAAGACAGTAGCCATGACTACAGTAGTTGAATATACACAGCCTGGCCAAAAAAAGTCAGCATTTCAATTTAAATAAGCAGATACAGTACTTAAGAGCCAACGGTCTGGTCTAGGCTCAGCAAAGTTATGCAGCAATAAAATGAAATCAGCTGAGTACCTGAATCTACCTGAATCAGGTTATCCCATCATTGGATTTTTTTTTCCCTGACAGCATGGGCGTATTCCAGGACAAAAATGCCAAGATTCTTCGGGCTCAAATTGTGAAAGAGTGGTTCAGGGAGCACGAAGAATCATTTTCACACATGAACTGGCCACCACGGAGTCCTGACCTTAACCCCATTGAATGTCTTTGGGATGTGGCAGAGAAGACTTTATGGAGTGGTTTGACTCTCCTGCTGTCAACACAAGATTCGATAAAAAATTAATGCAAAGCTAGGGTGGAAAAAAATGTTGAGACCACGACGAACGCTCCTTAATCAAAACTAAAGATGGTCAAATGAAAGACTGAAGTGTGCAACGTTTTCTGGCCAGGCAGTTTTACCACATTCTTCATATTGAGCTTCTGCCTTATTTACTCTGCTACCTTCTGTTAAACTTCATTTTAGCTACCTCGTCTGGAGTGTAACAAACACACATGCATACACATACACACAATCTTTCTACACTAACTGGAGGCATAGCAGAGTCTGCCCATGCTGGACTATCCAGAATACATGCAGTCAAAAATGGGAAAAATAGCAGTACGGCCAATGAATGTGGGGGGGCTGGGGGGGATACGTAAACTCTAATCTGGCATGTGCCTTGACATATACACTCAGCACCTTGCAGCAAAATCTGGTAAATCGTTATAAGAACATCAGTTACTTTGGTAGATACGCTACACAACACAGGTGTAGTTATATGCACCTACCACAGCTGTGCCAAGGACATTGATTACTGCCAATTTTAAAGCGTTGTGTTGTTGCCAGACTACATTATATGCTGAAATACATCCCAGTGAAACAGACTGAAAGGACAGCAGTTACAGTCACTTCAGATAAACTGTGGCAGATTGAGTGTGATTTCTTAGATGCTGTACTGAGGTTTTCAGTGAAGAGGAGATGAAAGTCCCATTCTTATGGCAATCAGCAGTGTTTGTTGTCAAGTGGAAATTCATTGTGTGTTTCTCAAACATAGAAGCAAAGAGCTATCCATCCATCTCCCATAAGTATTTATCCAGCATGGGATCGCGGCATAGAAACAAACAGCACTTCGAAAATGTACTTGCGGAAATTGCCTCCTGGTGGCTAAATATGTTGCTTCACTTCATTATATTGAAGAGGGGTGACAGTTATGGGAAAGTCACAATTTTTCACAACTATAAAGATGCAGGCTTTGGGTCACACTGAGGACCAGTACAAAATAGCCGACACAATGCAGTGAAAGCATTTGCCCCCATTCTAAGAAAACTGTTTAATTATGGGCATAAAAACTTACAGCCAAGGCCCCTGTAAGTTTACAAGGACATCGTTTGGCTTCTCTAATGCACCAGTCACATTTCAGTCTTAAGAAACTGAATAGAATTCAAACAAATCCTGAAAACTTTGCTCTAGAAGAAATTTGGAAAGTGCAAGTTAGGCTTGAGTATAAAGGAATCTTTAGTTACGTTTCTCGTTTTACTAAGCACACAATGTTTCACTGATTGGTACATGCTCTTGACTGAGGCCCCTATAGCCAATAACCCCCCTGGAAAACCCTTCTTCACCTGCAGTCCACAGCTGTTCAACCTTCAAGAATCTTGGTGTTTTTAGTTATTTATCTGAGCAGTTTTTTCTTCATGCCATACTGTGTTTGTTTCTGTTCAGGAGGGCTATGATAGATTTATAGCAGATTCCTAGGTTTTTATGTTTGTCAAACATTTCTAAACACAAACCTATATATATAGGCATGACTGAGGTTAAATGTATAAACCGATTAGATCAGGTTATTACAGTTTAGACAGATTGAGATTCCAGGATACATCATATAGACACTCCTAGAGTTAACTTTTTAAAACAAAACTATGAAAAATAAGGGTACAAAAAGAGGAAGAGCAGAATTTCCTATAAATAACCCATATTTCATTCCAATAATGAGCTAAGACCTATTTAAGCAATAGGCCCCATAATATTTACTGAGTGATTGGCCCAGGACCTTGATCTGAACCAGCTTATGGAAACAAAACTATGGCCAAGACACAGAAAATGGACATCAGAAGGCAGCTAATTTCCCCGGAGACACTGCCCATCCTGCAGCTCACTGCCTTCTACTCGATTGCGCCGATGGCTTGAGTCGTTTTCCTCAGATGGAAAATGAGAAATGCCAGCCAAACTGAACCCAGTCACATCTGCAGCTCGCTCACTGAGTGGAGGGAGGGGAAGGAGGGGGTCCTGAAGTGTGTGTGTGTGTGTGTGTGTGGGGTGGGGATAGAAAACAGTCTTTACTGCTGTGTTTCTGAGACGTGGTCCTCTTGCTGTGCTGATATTTACTCATTTCTGTGGCTCCACACACCATACTGTACAACAGTAGCTCTCTGGGGTGTCGTCCTAAAAACAGGCAAAAAAAAAAAACTATACAAAATAAATTAATTTTACTTCCCATTAAGATCTTCTTTCAGTTTACTCTGTTAGCATGTCATGTGAACTCTGAGTGTGAACTTCATTCTGTAACGTTTGTAAAGAGTTATGTTTATGCGGGAGGACAATCGTGTTAAGCTTTAGCCCTTGGCACAATACTAGCTATTTATTATTTAATACGTTTTGTTTTTTTTTTTCTCATTCTGCAAAAGGCTTTCATGTTCACTTACACAGGCAGGGGTGTATATTATTTCTGCATTTTCTCATCCACACGCGCCCCAGGCTGAGGCTGAAATCTGAAACGTCACCATGAAGTGTGTCCGATTGTAATACCGTCATTCCGGGAGTCACAGTGCATTTCCATCACGCAAGCATCGGTGAGTGGGTCTGGCGAAAACCTCGAGGGACGGAAGTAAAAGAGACTAAATTAATAATCCCTTCCGATTGTGTTCAGTTCGATTTTATGAATTTATGGAGTGGTGTTGCCCGGTAAAGAACTTGAATCCGTTTACCTTGGCAGGGTGAAGGATAAATATCGGATTGTCAGGTGGCTCCGTTTTCAAAAAAAAAAAAATACAAAACAAATGTAACGAAAGGCAAAATGGAAAACATACAAGGAAAGGACACAGAAGCTGACCTGCTAAATGTGGTCTTTATTACGAAGAACATTTTTCATTATTCGGTGTTGTCTGTATAGAAACTGTGACTCCAGTGAAGTAAAATAAGACCACAGCCATTATCTTAGTGTCTCTGTGTGGAGTGGCTGAACCGTCAGAAGTTAGAAAGACATCTCAGCCTAACTGAGGGTCAGAGATCAAACTCACAAACTTTACTGGTGTCTATTCACAGCTGGCACTTTCACATACTGCTGGTAATAATTTCTGGGGCTGCACCACAATTCAGAACGACGTGTGAGCCTCCAGAATGAGTGGAAGCTAGGCTGAGTCTGAAACCGATCCTACAGGACAGCTTTTCTTAAAGAAAACGCCACATTACTGTAAATTCGGGCTCCCCTGCAAATCCTGCGAATGACCTTTAGGTATGGTTAATCCTCGTTCGACAGCCTTTACATAAAAGACACCTCACTTTGTTGTCAGATTTTCGTCTGCAGATTGTTTTTTAAAGACTCCACACCCTGAAACGACAGCATTTTAAACTTCACAGCGAAACATAGGTATCTGTAATGGAGATATAACTGGAATAGCTCCTGAAACATATGGATGCCATTTGCACATAGTGGTGAGAATGTATAGGTCAACTTGCCCTTTGGTGTCTCTCCATCCATCTGTTTTCACATAAGTCACAAATTATAGCATCCTCCAGACCCAAATGAACATAAATCAGTGCAATGAACATCTACGAGTTTCCCCGTCTGTCATAAAATAATGATTTAGGGCACTGGTTGTCAAAATACGCTGCTGAAAATTCGCGGTACACTCCAGCGCTAGGAACACAAAGCTCCATCTCTCTGGCGTAATTTATGGTCTCCTTGGGAGTTTTGGGTGATTAGGGTTTGGGCCACCAACAGACAGAAAAACAGTAGAAACTCCAATAGCGGCAACTGGAAATCTTGGGTCAAATTTATCAAACAATTCAATGAAATCTATTTCTGTTTGGAGAAGGAGGAGATATATTGTCTGTTTAGTATAGTTGTACAACTGTGGAACATTTGGTCATACTGCATTTGTGAGTTTTGGAGTTTCTACATTAAATATGTGCACTGAAGAACATGTGATGTATTGGACGTCAAGCAAGTTCATGGCCAAATAAAATATACAACAGGCAGCTCCTCAGTTTTAAACAAGATATTTGCGTAAATGATGTAACGTTGGCCCGGCGAAATTGCAAGTTATTTTAAAGGTAGAGTTTGTGTCGTGATATAAAGTGGCCCTATTCGCTGGCGGCTTCAAGTGTCTGTAAACAAACATTGTCTGTGAAAACCCTCCAGGGCGTTGACATTACACCAGGATTGGGCTGTGTTTCTTTATGTGGCCACGGAAGCAGCATCGTTGGCCTCTATGCGGGAGCCAACCAGCTTCCTGTACTCGTTTCTATATATCATAGCACCTCAGCTATAAAAGTGACGGAAACCCAGTGGTCAACGGGTTGAAACAACAAGCCTTCCCATTGGTCGAGAAGGAAGACCAACTGCCATTGAATCCATCCACTGGCCTTTTCTCAATGAAACAGCTTTAAGTTGATATTTTTTCCCCTGCCTCGCGACCCTGACCAGGATGAATGTTTGGATGGATGATTTCTCTGCAAATACAAATAGTAGAAATGCCCGATGAATACTCCTTTTAAAGAATATGCAGCAATCTTTTGTCCTGGAAGATTCAAGCGCCAAATCATTTTTTTTTTCTACTTTACATTCATTGTGCATAATTCAGCTGACCTTGGGGATGAAGCTGCAGAGTCCGGCCATCCAAAGCAAGATTTTTCAAAACTATTGAAAGAACGATTTTGATCATCAAAGATTATGGGGCTTAGGTTCCTTAGATTTGTTATGTTTTATCATGAAAATAGGTTTAACAAACTCATTTTAAAGCAGGTACGAATGCTTTTTCTTGCTTTACTTTCATATGAAATAGTTTTGTGTTTTGCTTGATTTACTTACTACCTAGTATTTCAGATGTAGAAAGCTTCAATAAGCTAATCTGGACAACGTTTCCACAATCAGGACAAAACATTTTGCAGAATTACTGCGGCGGTCCCACCACGTACCCAAAATAGAATGTTGATAATTACCTGTTGCTTCTTAAGCAGGTTTTCGGTTTCTGAGTTAGTTGTTGACCTGTTATTTAGAACCTTTTCAAATCCACACAGCTTGTTCAGGTACAGGTGTTTCTGTTTGAGAGTGAAGGTGAGTGTTGTTTTAAAGGTTCTGAAAAAGTTACGTAGAAAAACACATTGGCGTTTCTTAAGAAAGCGACAGACCCAAGCAGGTTGTTTGTAGGGTTTTATAAGGTCACAGAAAATATCTTCTTGTTCGGACCTCCTTAATGAATAACTGCCTTCTGTGACTGGTTTTGATCTCACTTTTTGCTACTTTTAATCAGCGGCATGACAAACAAAACATTATTTCAAAAACCACAGACACACGAAGCATAACAGATTTATGTTGTGCTTCTCGTTTGTGTTTGATAATCCCCAGTGATGACACTTTACTCAGTACATCAGATGTATTTTCTGTAAGCTGTGGTGCGACACGGGCCGTTCCCTTAGATGCACAATTTGTACCATGTGGATGGTTCCCTAAATGCACATTTTACACTCGCACACGCTGAGAATCCCAGGCCTGACGAACATTAAGTCTTTCTCAAGGAGCTTATTTTAAGTAATTGCACACTGGCCCGGCAATCTGCCGAGCCACCCAAAGACAGTGTCCCCAGGGGTCCTTTCTCCATGTCCTTTATACGATCAGAAGTGGTCACGCATCAGTGCTGTTGGTCAACTCTGGCCTCCAAGAGGCTGCTCTGGCCAAGCATTTATGTAAATCCTGTGGGACAAAAGTAGCTTCAGTCGGGGGCGGGGGGGGGGGTTTAAAAAAACTCGTCAAGTGAAACGGACCTGTTTGGGGAAGCTGAATAAAGAAATCCTGTTCGAGAAATAAACGTATTATTTCTTTTTAAGCAATTTTTTTTTATAATGCAAGAATTCACAACTACTTGTATTCTGGGATGACAAAAATGTGTTAGCTGAGGAAAAGAGGCCAGAATGGCTCGTGTCTTTTACATAGTAGATGCTTATGGGGTGCTGACTTCTGTATAAATAGAACCACAGAACTATCATAAATAACATGATATTTGATAATATGAGGTTAGAATGGTATAGCACAGCAGCTTGCGATAATTTAAAATAAATTTACCATGTTGTTTTTCTAACCTACATGAATATTGCCGTGATTACGGATTGTACATCACTTAACTGAGCCAGATTTCCCGCAAGTCCTTTCTAGATCTTTGTCATTTTGTGACATCGTATAAGTTCTGCTCCTCTAAGATGATATGTCATATGTTTTGGTGGCATTTCGTGATGTTGGTCCCCACCATGGCACACGTATGGTTCCCTGTGTCTCCGGTTCTAAATCTTACCACCCCGCAGTTCCACCACGCCAGCTGGCTGGTCTGTCTCTCTGGGCAATTTTTCACTGCAGCTTGCCGTCTGCCACCTATGGCACAACAACAGTCCGGCAGTTAGGTACTTGTGGGATACGCAAATGTGCCGCACACATGCGGAGTGTTTAAACTCGACAGTACGAATAGAGGTGGGTCTTTAGAAGTACCAGCACACATGGCCCTCGCTGCGTACCAAAGACCAGACTGTCTGAACAAGTCATAGGTAATCAGCGTTAGGAACGGACATAGAGAGCCTTTGTGCTGGACAGTGAGCTGAGAAATAGTGTGGTTTACAGACAAGGTCATCTTAGGTCGCAGATGATGGAATTGACCACATTTTACCCTTTGAAGATAGTATGCTACAAGCTCTTTACTATGGTTTATATCTTTTCCTGCTCTGAATACTGGTGGCATGTCCAAGGGGGTTGGCTGGCCAGTTGACCTTGGAGCCCCCAGAGGTTTGTTTTCATCCTTTATAAAGAGCTTTGAGTTCCTCTTCACCATTTTCCTCTGGCCTTTTCCTTTTTCATCAATTTAAATTGTAATTACCACACACTTTTGTTAGGTGCCTTGGGCAAACTGTGTTGGAAAAGGCGCTATAAAAATAAATTGAATTGAATTAGTGGACATATCGCTTGTTACCACCAGGTGATCATTTTTTGCAGTCGAACCTTGGTTACAGAATATATACATTAAAATGGTAAAATACGTTTCCGAGTACTAAAATAATTTTTTAATAAAATAAATTGGAATTAAATTAGAAAGGAGCTCTTTTGTGTCATTATTATAATTTTTTTCAATACATTAACGGCATTCTTATTAACAATCTAACCAAATTATTTGTACTTCCTAACATGTCTTTGATGACGTGTCCTACAGCTCAATGCCCGTCTTTTTTAACCACGGGTAAACACAGGAGACTTCGTTTCACTCAGCTGTAACCAAGGCAGCAGAGTGGTAGTCGCTTTGAATCTCAGACGAACACTGCGAAATGCAGTAACAAAGTACAAACTTTTAGTTAACCAGAATTCTCGTGTACCCTTCTCCACTAACTCGCACTAAACAATCGCATTCATGCGAAGCACAATGTGAAACTGTCAGTAGGTGGCAGTGTTGCTGTGGAATTGGAACACTACCGCAATACCTGTGCTGTGATGACTGATGCCATGAACGTCACGGACTGCGTGTCGACCGATCGTCTTAGACTTCCTTTCTTCTCATTCAGCATCTACTCTCTGCTGGATGCTGTCGTGTAACTAACCCATGCCAGTGCATATCTCCCCGCAAGGCCTGTTCTCTTTAATTCATGTTAAATTTAAGCCGGTTTGCTAAACTACTTTGCTTGGAGATTAAATAATCTGCCGAATTATATTATATTTCAAAATATAATATAACTCATTAAACGTCAGGCAAATGCTCACTGTGATACTGAAAATCAAAATCATCTGCCGTGCACAGGCACCCCATCCAGTAGTGCACCCATAGACCCCAGGCGACCGCAAGACCCTGACCAGGATAAGCGGGTTAGAAGATGGACGGATGGTTAGATAGATGGATGGACGGAATACATCTGCCTTTTTCAGACCTCCTGTGAACGACAACATTCGTAAACTACGGAAACGTACGCAGACCATTAAAATGCATGCACACACAAAATCTACCTGTTTAAAATGTTTTCATTCTAAGTGAAAATTCAAACTGCCAGAGTGTATTGAGTTTGTGCCTTCACGGCACTCACATAATGGTCCCTCTATATTGCTGACAAGATTACTGGAGTCCATGACTGTTTGCGGTACAACTGGGAAAGATCCATTGATTAAAATGCCCCATTTGGAGTTTAATAAATAAAAAAGCTGCATTACAAATTTTCCTGCAGGAAGACATAGATTAGTGGTTAGCATGCATACACAAACAGGCCAATAATTGTAGTGATTATATTGTGAAAGAGTAATTTTCTAAGCAGTGAAAAATTGCCCTATTTACAGTACACTACATTAAAATATTTCTCAGATACTTTGTTTATTTGGGTTACCCTAACAAAGGCTATTTTGACATTGATGTACTACCTGTACTGATAATTATTTAACACTCATGTTATTACTTAGTTATTTAAATTGTCTGGTAACCCTTTTTGTAGGAATTTTGATATATGCACGTTTATGTAGCCACGGAGTGCCTTATTTAATAGATATAAATTAGCACAGTAATTTAGTAGTTCCTAATATGTACTTTTTTCAAGGACCCATGCTGTATGTGTTCTGACTTGCGTGCTAACTAATTAACTTATTGGTTATTTTTCATTGATGAATTTCTAAATTACCTTATAGTTCGGAAGCCAGTCGGGATCAGAAGCTCAGCCAACGAAACCGAAGGGGGATAGGTTATAGCACAGTAGCATGCAATATTCAGGGGGTGGGGGACAGTTAAACTCCACCCGACCCCCCATATACACCGATTAGAAAGCGGAGAGCCTCACGGTTAAGGGGGGACTGCGGAATGCCACTGGCTAGCTGTTAAACGGAGTTATCATTACACACCCGCTCGTGTAAAAATCACACGATCCAAGCTCTGCATTTGAAGGATGTGCCCCCACAATATTTTAATACGGTGTTGTATGAACATATATATGGTGGATTTATGCATTCTGCAATAAAAACAACAACAATAATGATAATAATATAAAATTGTGAGATGTTTTCGAGTTTGTTCCAGGGCTCCCACCCCCACACCACTCTCACGGGGGAGCAGCGGCAGCTGTGCCAACCCTCCTTCGCTCAGTGGCGGTCACCAGGGTGTGAAAGACGGCTGCGGCCTCTCGTCCGTCCGCTCTGTGCTTCCGTGGGGACCGGCGCTGTGTCTCTATGTCACTTTCCATTGATAACACACACTCTCTCACACACGGCAGGTTTTCCTTCGGTCCATGTGCTCCTGTCAAAATCCCGAAGAATCCAGATCTTTCCGTTTTAACAGAAACTGTCTAAATAACTGTTATCTTTAAAATAATTATTAATCCAAGTCACATACTTTATAATACTCTAAAAATGCATCTATTATTTAGCAATCCTAACCTGTTAAGTGTAAAAATTTCTTTTTTGGATTTTCATAATATTATGGAATGTATAAGAAATGTAATCACAAATTATTTTTAAATTATGAAATATTTTTCCAAAATCTGCACGTGCAATAAAAAAGTCAAATCATTTATGAACCTGTTAATCATAATTCTCAGCGCCAACATAATTTTTATGTTAATACAGCATGTTGGATTTTATCAAAACTTTCAGTTAATAGAAAAACAGATTATGGTATGGATTACTTAATTTGTGTGGTATAATATAGTAAGTCGGCTAATTTATTTAATTTAATTTCATTGTGACCCTATTCTGTATAAATGACATGAACGATGTCATCATCGATATTAATATACTTTTTTGTATGGTGAAATCAATTGGTATATATTATTTTGAATTCTACAAAACAGCTATTACCGTTTGTAAAAAAAAAAAAAAAAACATTTAAACATGGATTCGTTATCATTATGTACGGCATTTTAATCGTACTGACATTTTTAATCTTATCACATACATACATTCTTTCATAACAGAGAGACGCTGAATATGCGCTGATTTCTTTTTGTTTTATAATCAGTGGATAGTTATAAAATTTAAACAAACAACCTAGTTTCTGTGGGTAAGAGCGGAACGAGTGGGCTGGAGGCCCGTTTCGGACTGGCAGGAGTGACTGGCCAGACTGGGGGGGGGGTCTTTACTTGGGAAGAACGAGGCGCCGGGGGTGCGACGCTGCCTCACCTCGACGCCACATCACAGAGCAGGCGTCTTTTAACGCTGAGAAACGGTCATTCATGGCCAGCCAAGCGTTCAGATGAGTCGTATTAGCTACTGCATCTTTGTTTGTGGAGGCAGCTCCCGACTTGCTGCGGGGCTGAGGGCGCATGCCCGGCGATGTCGGGAGCGGCGCGATGGGCGGGGGGGGTCATGCCAATGCCAGGCGCCGTGGAGAGCGGACACAGTTTGACCCCTGCAGCGCTGAGTGGACTTCATAGGAAAGTTCGCGACAAGCCAGCCATTCTAGACACGATTAATGTTAATATGTGCACTATTTGTATGTTCTAGTCCAGGCCTCTCGTCAGTGAGGTACTTCAATATATTCTCTGTGTAAAACTAAACAGCAGGAAAGGACATTTATAGCCATATAAATAAATACAGCTTTCAAAATCCCCGTATTTAAAATGGCATTTGTCACACTGAGAAAAAGCTTCAGTATTCGTTTTTACTGTGACTTGTTATGAGAGGTTTTGTAACTCAAGGCGCTGACCCAGCAGAATCCACACTTCACACATTTGCACTGGATCTGATGGAAACACGCATCTCGGTACCCGCCGGACGGTGGCTGATGAGACACGTCAGCTTTCCTGCGCATCGCTGGCCGCTCAGTCACTCCTGCCCTAAAGTACGTCACACTGGCACATCAAAAAGGCGCCCGGCGATTGGCTCCGAGGCGGCCACGTCGTGGACGGGCACTGTGCGGGAAGCCTGTGATTAGGCTTCTATTAATGGCTGTGGTAGACTTAGAAGCTGTTTTGTCTGATAGATGGGGTAAATAATGCTTATTACAAAGGAGGCCTCATCTTAAACATATTAGTGGGAGAAATATCAGTTACTTTTTAAAAAGCTCATTCCATGCCTTTGGTCTTCCAACACAGTTCCTAAATCCAGATGCAGTAAATTATTATTGTAAATCAAAGCAGAACACCAGAGTTTTATCTGAATTTTAAATAATGTGAATGCATCTAGTTAAAAAAAGATACACGTTCGAGGTGCTGTACGTCGTATATATACAAGGTCTCAATTATTTCAATTCTGTCTTGGACTTTAATAGACATTTTCACAAGGCATGTAAATGGTTTATGATCTAAAGCCTATTATTTCAGAAGAAAAAGATTAAACAATTTGCAGGTCCAATGCAGTCAAGATGGTGCCACAATGCTCCAATGGGAGCAGATAAATCCGTGGGTTTGTGGGGACTGTGTTCTGTAGACGTGCACATTCCCTTGTTTCTATGCTCAAACGCACACACATGAAATGTATTGTGCATTAATAAAAACTGTCACAATACTCTTATTGGAATATTGCAGCTTGCAATTTTCGCCAGTTACCTCAAAATAGACTTAATCCTGATGACTCCCTCTGAAACTCGGCTACATTCATAAAAAGAGGCCTGTGGGGTAACAGAAATGCTTTTATCTACCCCACCCCCCAAGACATTTTTAGAGGAAGTTTGCATTGTATAGTTTGATTCTACAGTTTCATCCTGAATATTTGATTACCAAATTGAACAGGGTTACATCTGCCGATATCTTAAGGTCTGGAACTTTCCTGACAAGAAACCCCCCCATTCACATTTGTTGCCTTCCAGCTAAATGCAAACTTTTTCCTAATAGGCTACAGGAATGCATTTAATCAATCAAATCACGTAGGGTTAAACAATTTGTCAGAAATAGTTTTTTCCTCCAACATGACACCAAATTTTTTGTGCTCTCTGTCAAAGCTGACATTGCCATTGGTTACATGTTAGAATATTAAAAAAAAATGAACACAAATGAGAAAGTTTCAAAATGGAGCCTTAAGATGTTAAATGTCCATGTGTTCAAATTTACTGGATGGATTAGCTATAGCCAGGGGTCCCCAAAACCAACGTTTCTTAATCCAGATGTGTGTAATGTTATGTTTAAGGATTTTACATTTGTTGCTCTTTCCCTTCAGATGTTCAGCTTAAATTTAACTTGTGTTCTTATTTCACATTTATTACTTTCTCCAGCATATATATACTTCTCACGTGAAAATGAATGTGTTATTGCCTGTTTTCCGCATGATATGGAGCAACCCACCATTACTTAAATTATGCACATTAATTTTACAATGTAATGAGTTTCTGAGAGCAATGCTGACTCTGAGTGTACGACAGGCCATCCGTTTTATTTTTTGTGCATTCATATATGTAAATTGAAACTCATTTCTGTCAAGCTATTTCTATGTTCAGTGAGAACCTGGAAGATAGTAAAAAGTATCTACCAGCTCAAATACAATGTAAATATTTTCTTTGTAGTGAATCAACAGGCCGGAACAATCAGACTGCACATATTACATTGATTCAAGTTGTCCGTTTTCAATTCAGTACCTTACTGTTGGCCCTGATGGCCTTCATTAAAAGGCCTTCAGGTATTTCCCCATTAAAATACATGTTAAACATTTTAAAACCATGACAGTGGGGAAAAAAGCATTGGGCTGTGAATTTCAGATCTAGAGCCTCAGATAATTTAATGGTTTGCGGCTCCAGACAGTTTAATAATGAGCTGAAATGTGGAATTGTTCAAGCAATGATGTGTTGTTTACGAAGGCTCCAGATCATCCTGTTTTTTATTCAATTCTGCAGCACTCCGCGCTTCCTCAAAACACGCCCCCCCAAGACTGAATGAACAACAGAAATGTTGTGGTATTGTCATATTACAAGTTAGTGATCTCTGTTCTGTGTCAGAGGCTTTTTGATGAAACGTTGGCAGGATCTTAGAAAAGGTCTGAATGCCTTGAAGTTCTGTTGATCAGAGCTGCCTTGGCATCCCAGGCATACATTTATTTCTAAATTACGTGATGTAGCTTTAACTGACTCAGCTGGGGAAAATGAACTGTTGATGCTCGACTGTCAAAGATGTGGCCGAATTCATGGCCTACATTGCTTCCTCAGCCTGTCCCGACTACACACATCACAGATCATCGATACACTTGGCTCTTTCAAGTCACACCAAGAACCATGTTTACAGGACCTCTTTGGGAATTCTTCAGCCTCATGTAAATGTTATCACCTGTGGCTTAAATTAGCTTCAATAAAAAACGTATATTTTTTTAAATTGCGATATGTGCAGTATGTTATATGTCAACCAGCATCCGACATAAGGACAGTACATCATAGCTGGCTGTAATGAACATCCATCTACCCATCCACCCACCCATCCATTTCCTGTCTGCTCATCGTTGTCATGGTAGCAGGGAGTCTATCCTAGCAAATATAGGGCGCAAGCCTGGGGTACACCATGGATGGGATTCCAGCAATTGTAATAAACGCTTTAAATGTATTCCTAAACAATCTCTTTTGCAGTGACAGTTGGGTGGTTTGGCGTGAGGTTAAACGGGACTTGGGTGAAGCTGAATGGGATGACCACAGATGGAACAGTGTAGACGGTTAAAACACCCTTCCCTCACGTTCGGTCCAACGAGCCTCTGAAGCTGTCTGCTGAATAAGAGAGAGCTTCCTCTCTGTGTCAATAGGGAGTCTCTGGAGACTCGGTAAAGGTAAAAAAAAAAAAGAAAGACTCAACAGGAATATCGGAACAAGATTTCCAATAAAACAAGCTGACACTACTCAGCATGAGAGGGCGAAATGGAAAACAGGTGGGAACATTACATCACATTCAGACGCGTCAAATGAATACCAGATCATGTTCTCCACGCGAAACCTTGGTGTTTCTTTATTGCGCTAGCTAAAATGACCAGTTAAATTTTCATACTGTGGTACCTCTTTAGTATGTAAGGGGTGCAGTTAGCAGAAAGCAAAGAGGGAAATGGTCTGATGGGTCTTGGTGATGTGGTGCTCACTCAGACCACTTAATCTGACGAAATGAACTTCGAAGGCACGGCTCATGCATCCTTTAAAGTGAGTGCTTAGCCTGATAAAGACTTAAAATGAAGTGGAGAAAAATCTTTTCAACAAAGAGGCATGAAACATTTATCTTGCCGTCAGTTATGTTATGAATGAAACGTTACTTGTAGACGTAAAAAGGACTTTATGAAGTAAAAAGAAAAAAAACACTACGAAGATTGTAGATTGTGTCTCCTGAAGAAGCCTTCTCAGATATAACAATTGTTTCCGCGATGAAATTTAAGTAATGACTGCTGAAGATCCTCATGTCGCCATAGAGGTAGTGTTTTCATCACAGTGGACGCTAATGATGCAAAACTGAAAGGAAAATCTATTTGAGGTAAAAGGCAGAATGAGACAAGCAAACATTGTGCAATTATTTTTTGTTACAGAAACTCTGAAAAGGAATTTTCCCATTTTCTCAGGAGGTCTGGTGTCACTTTCCCTAGGAGGTGGTGGTAAAATCTGGATAGGACTCCTGCAGTGTGTGAATTTTTTAAATGGCCTCTGTTTTACCTGATGGAAATGTTAGTCACGAAGGATATGTCATTAACATCTTAATAAATGTTTTGCACAATGTCAAATTCATGTGCTAACAGGCTTTTGCTAAAGTGAAAATAAATATGTTTCAACTATCCATTGAAAGTGTCAAATGTGGTATATTTTGCGTTCTTGGCGCACTCCCTGATGGGTGGAAAAAAAAAGGTCGTAAATGCAGTGAATCCCCAACATGAAATTGTCATGTGGCTGACTGACACTGTTTGATTGGTGCACAGTTCACTGGAAGGCAATCCTGAGATGCCCATTCAGCGGGGGTCAGACCTGTTGCTACTCGTCCACCACCCCCTACAAACACCATGCACTCCAGAAAAAAAAAAAAGCCTATCTATTCCGAGTGGTCTTGACCTGACTATATTGATGCAACACTCTGCTGAATGCTCAGCGGCGGAAGGCGTCTGCACAGCAGACGGAGGGGCTGCCCCAAAGCTTGATGGTAAAAAAAAACACTGATTAAATCCTGGTGAAATCACCAAAATGATGTTTCACGGCTATCATAGGGCAGCAAAGCCCAAGGTGTTTGAACCACCAACTTGAAAGTGTCTTCAACAGCACTTTCTCATTTCAGGTAACTTAACCTACATTTTCTCTCCTCAATCATCTTCTGACTTCATAATTAACTGTTACAAGTGCTCCGGCATGGTCTGGTTGCTGTTAAGTAAGCCATGATTACCTTTGGGGCAAGTTGATGTATTCCCTTCACACCTCTGTCTAAGTTCATATCAAAGTTTACCCTCTGAGGGGACTTTGGACATATTCCAAACCCAGGGAATGTGTTCTTCTCTTCTCATTAGCTCTGAAAGTCTAAATGGAAGCATGAATGTGATTTAACATGTTGATCTTTGTTGCTTCAGTTCCCAGTTTACCTCATCCTTAAAATGTCTGCTTAGAACGCAGAGGTTGAGTCTGTTGGTAAGCTTTCAACATGAGATATCATCTGTGTGTAGAAGACGTGGAGAGCACATGGAATCAGAAGAATGAAGACAGGAAACCTGAAGCAAAAATGTTAAATAATGTAAGATTTTGTTCTCGTTATCTTCACAAGCTACGTGTCTTCAGTCAAATTTTTCACCCTAACTTCTAGATCTTCTAGAGAAGTCCATTTCTACATTTTAGCCCTTATTTTGTTGAGAATATGAATTTCTCGATATATAAAAAACAGCCAAAATGGCATTTCCAAAGCTTAAAACAGTAAGCAATTAGTGATTAGTAAAATAATTACTCACTATCTTACTTTAATCTGTATTTTGCAAACTCTTCAAGTTTCATATCATGGCATCCAGATATATACAAACTTTGTTTCGCTCTTTCTTGAATCTCCAAGTGTCCTTTAAAACTTAATGTTCTGTGAATTTAACCATGGCAATTTTTAAAGCTTTTGATATGGCCACAGTAAAAATAAACAGAGCTTTTAAATAACTCAATTACACAATTAAGTGGACTACATTATTAAACCACTATGACCCACATGTTGGCACAAAGGAACACGGCACAAGATGCTGGCCAGTTTATGTAAACACGGCGAAAATTATTGCCAAGGCATCTGCGTACAGTAGCTGCAGCGAGTTCCTCAGTGCACCGGCCCGTAATTAAAGGTAGTCAAATTCGGTGGTCATTCTATCTGATCTGACTTTAAACATCCTTTCGGAGAGCATGGGAATCTGCCCTAATCCCAGCTATCGTGCATTCGCGGCCTACTTCATGAGCCGTGATGATGAACATATCTCAAATATCCGGTACACATATGGAACAGCTCCGATTTTCTTGAACTTGGATGTGTGTTTAGGATCACTGTCCTGGTAGAGATATTCACAAAGGTCAAATTTCTTTGACCTGTTTAGTTAGCCAGATCAGATCAGATTTAGAGTTTTTCATCGGATTGCTTTCCACACCGGGGTATTGGGCAGCATTACTCAATGGTAGGATACGACCTCAAGTGATTTATATCGTCTAACCGCTGGGTGAATCTACGAGGCCATGATTACTGGCCCCCAGGTACTCCTCCCACGCACCCACAGGTCCCCACTGAAACACGTGGCTCTCATCCAGCAATTTCGCTCTGCTCGCTTTCAACCCGGTGACTGGTGGGGACTGGTGTGATCACGTGCAAACAGAGCTGTCCTGTGAGGAGAGGGACGGAAAGAGGAAGAAAAGAACACCCAAGGATCACAGCCAGCACCTGACTGACTGTGAACGTGAACATCTCGTTTCTTTTTTTTTTTTCCAGATGTCTCTTTAAATCTTTGGTCTTCGTCAAAGCATGAACACTGTTTCATACATCATTTCAAAACCAAAATGAAGCAAACAGTATGAGAGTGAGGGTGCGGTGCTGTCGTGCTTGTCTGTGGCATTACCAGGAACGGTCACCATTGCATGATCAAACGGCAGCGGTATCTACATCAAATATGTTTGCCGTATCGTTTCCTCTGCGACTCACAGTCCTAAAGATAATTAGTTTTGAGTAAACGGGCAGAGGGTCTGACCTCTGAACACTGTTGACTTAGGATGGGGAAGAATTGTTGCCTTGTTTATTTGCTCCGGTAATTTCTACCAACTGAAGAAATACCCAGCTCAGAGCGTATGGGACCTCCGCTGTCTGGCACACATGGATGCCTCTGCTGTAAACCGTGGACTTGAGGGATTTAGCTGAAAGAATGTCCTGAGAGATGCCTTTCTGCCCTGTCATAATCCTAATATGGTTTTCGTGAGATCTCCGCAATCCTAACTAGTATAAGTCATTAGAAGATGGATGGGTAGATAAGATCCCACTTTAGTATTTTCATAATTATCTAAATACATATTATCTGGCATTCAGCTGTGCACTTACTCTGAGACGGGCTTGGCTTTCTTGCATTCTTATGGAAGAGCGCACATTTATGTTCTGGTGTCCAGGCGTGGGCAGTTAAGGGCTGCCTATTTGCTGTCACACATCACATGAAGCGTGCTGTGCAGGCCTACCAACTGCACAGGCCTACCTGTACTGCACAGGCCTGCCTTTACTGCACTGGCCTACCTGTACTGCACAGGCCTGCCTTTA
>JAACJT020000021.1:19013179-19024347 GCA_009936485.2 Gymnarchus niloticus | reverse complement strand
CACCCCCCCCTCCCCAGGGGGCCCCCCCCCCCCCCTCCGCCCCCCCCCCCACCACCTGCCCCCCCCCCCCCCCCCCCCCAATATCTGTTGTGATTGGATGGGTTAGTTCAGGTGACAGGCTAGTCTTCTTTCTGAAAGGCAGGTTTGCAGTTAGCTATTTATTACAATGCATCAATACTTAATTCCTTTGCTGTTCAGATCAAAACATATTACAAATGACCAACAGTTGTTCTGTGTTGTGTGTAAAAATGTGTTTGCTCTTTAAGGATATTTGAGTGCTTTTCTGAATTCTGAGTTTTCTTATGACATATATTGCTAATTATAGCCATTTATCCCTTAACAATGTGAAATTAGTGCAAAGGTTACTACATTAACTTAAAATGCAGAAGCTTAAAAAATATTTCGATGTAAAACGGCAGTAGTTATGAAGAATCTGGTAGCAGTTTAACAAACTCGCAACCTGAAAATAAACACATTTTCTTCCATGCAGTGTTGTTATAACCTGATGAAATTATGCGTCGCTAAATAGGTGAAATTTTGAATTTCACTGAATTTCCATTTCATAAAACGGTACAAGACATCCGTGTTCCATTGCAATGCAGTTTCATGCAAATAATGAAAATTAAACTGGAGGTTAAACGGCGGCCTTTTGAAGGTGAGCTGATTTATTTGTACAGTACAAATGAGAAAATGGCTTCCCTAATTACACTGACTGTTAGGCTGTTATTTCATGCGGAATTATTCATGTGCGATGCCCTGGTATGATAAGGCGCTTTTGAAGTTGCTCTGTATATGGTGAAAATAGTTTCTTTTGATTTCAAACAAGAACAAGTAGGACTCCTGTTTGGCTGCTGGGACTTAGAAATGAGCTTTAGCTGTTAGCACAACGTCTAAAGATTTTTTAACCCAGTAGATGTAATTGGCAATGTAACCTGACTTTGCTTACCGTTCTCAAGGAGAAATATCAACACTAACAAACAATCAAACACACACACCCAGATACATGTGATAAAGATAAAAACTAAGTAACAAATAATAAAAAAAAAGATTCCTGATTAATATGAGCGGTAACTGGAAAAAGAAGCCATTTTATTCTACGTTTGTGTAATATTTAACGCACTGTTGACAATTTAAAAATACTGAAATTTCCTACTTTAAGATATTTTAAAAAGCAAAACACAGTAACAGTTATGTAGCCTGCCTTCATTTTTTTCCTCCAGTAAAATAGAACTACATTTCCCATCTACTATTCCATTTTGGGTGGAGGGCTCGTTTGTCTAGTTAAGGATGTACCACAATTCAGTTTCAATGTCATTTTTTAAATAAGCATCAAAACAGGTTACTAGTGACCCTGCTGGGGACCCTTATCAACCCATTTTCCCAAAATGCCCTTTTAATAGGGTTCTAAAAATTCCTCAAAACGGGAGAGCAGCTCAAAGAGCATCATAAAGCTTTAAGGGTCAGTTTCACTACACCCCTTCTAGTCAAACGCTATGTCCAGCTCAGACGACGATAAAGGCCTTTATGTGTAGCCCGAGATTGTTGAAAAGAACGAGACGGGAATGCTTAAGTTACTTCTAGCTAATTAATAAGACTATGTCCCACCATTAATTGTGCTTACATCAATCTGTTTTATTTTTACTAATGAGAACAGCTATAAATTTTACAGTAGGTGAGGAATTTTTACTACTGTTGAGGATCTTTTGATCATTAAAACAGCGGTTTGTGGGCCAGGATGGACAGTCTTTACGGTGTACAGTACAGTGTTCAACTACCAAACTCTTCATTTTCAGCTCTCTTTAGGAATTCTACATTACATGTAACCACTATTGCACAGGTTATTAGATTGCATAAAACAGGAAATTTTATCTTTTGATTAGTTTTTTTTATCATTAGGCATGTTGTTGTCAATATTCTCTGGTTATACAGGCGAAGGAATGTGAAATGAAAATGATTTGAAGTAGCACACATGACCGGCAACACGGCAGCCTCACATGTTCAGGGTTGTGGGATTGAATCCCACCATAACCTCCACTCCGTGTGTATGGAGTTTGCATGTTCGTCTCGTGTTGCGCAGGCTTCCTCTGAGTGATTTGCTTTCCTCCCACAGTCCAAAGACACGCAATTATGCTAACTGGTACATGTGAAATTGCCTGTAGTGTGTGTGTGTGTGTGCGTGCATGCGTGTGTGTAACATCTGTGCAACGGACTAGAATCTCATCCATGCAACACCTGTGTTGCCTGGGATGGACTCCAGGCGCCTCTGCAATCATGACCAGGATACGAGGTTAGAAGATGGATGGATGGATGTATGTCTCGCACAGGACTACATAGTCCTGCTTCTTTCAGTATAAACATGATTCCCCCCTTCAGGTTTGAGCCACATCAGGTGGGCCTCTGAAAGCAAACATGGCAACCTGCTCCTGAATTTTAAATCAGTCCTCTGAAACCCCTCAGGAAAAAACAGACGGACAGCTGACAGCTGACAGCTGTTTTCCGTTACGTAATCAGATGCAGCTGTCTTTCTGGAAGCGGCCATCTTTGTACTGAAGATGTTTCCCAGGGTCAATGGGAGAAAAAATAGCGCCCTTTTAAAAGTGGCCAGCACAGGACCACCTAAGTTTCTTTTTCTGAGGTCTGCTTCTAGGAGGCTCCTGTCACTGTTTTATGCCTAGATAAATAAGTGTGGATACCAGTAGCCACGATCGACAATGGGCCAGTTAAAAGACTTCCTTTTATTTCTGAAATTCTCCACGCGAAAAATGCAATGGCAGGTAAAATCTTGGCTGCAGGTAATGAAGCAAGACCACCACTGCGCCAATATTTCTATAACATTAAATTATTAAATATTAAACTTAAATGTTCACACTCACATTGTCCTGGTCTAAGTTCCACTAAGTTACCAACCAACACTGGTGCGTGTGCCAGTGTACAGTATTACTGATGACCAAACACACCTAACAGAAACAGACAGACCAAAACACACATTTGGGTTGTGAATTTAAATGCCGATAACATGACTTTTTGGTCTCATTTTAATACCACAAAACTAATGCATAAGTAAAATTATGCATGGCTTTGTTTTTTTCATTGTGTTACACTTGTGATAAATCTTGTTAAACACATGACCTTATAACCAGGATGTTTCTCCATTAAGTCCCCAGAGTGGCCCTGATACGATATCTTAGAGTGAACCACCTAACTTGAATTGTTCCATCAAGTCACGTTAAATCAGAGTATTATTGGCTTATGAGCAGAACAGTAGTTGAGCAGGCCACCCAGCGGTACCTTAACTGGGTCTATTTAAAATCTTCGGCTCAGGATCAACGCAGGCTGTGCGTCACTGCATATTACAACAAAGCTGTCTTTTTTCAGTGACCGCTCGCAGTTTCCTGGTATTACTTTATTACTAGTTCACTCTGTTGCCGTCGAGTGTGCTTTATGGGTAAGGGTGCTGTCAATGGGAACGGTGGGTGCCACAGGCTTAATGTTCTCTAAAAGCCGGTAAATGTGCTCACACTCGGTATTCTGGGAAACATTTGGCTGCGGTTCCTCTGTAAATATTAGTTTAGGTTGTTTGAGCCTCCCAAAAAAATAAACATTTAGCATATTGACTAGATTAGCATACTTGTCTGCCCTTGATATTGTCTAATAGCATGAGACTAAGCCTTCAAGCCAGGCTGATCTGAAGGGACCACCCTTAGAGATCAGGGCTTAGCACTACCTCAAGTGGGAATGTTTATTTGTTCGTTTTAAAATGTATATATTGGGCTCTTACAATGGTTGTGACAATAAAGATTAGCATGATGTTAGCGCTCATCAAGGAAAGCTCAGCTGACATTGGTTGACTTTTCCTCACCCCCCTCATGCCTTCCCTATGTGCTTGCCTTGCCTTGACGCCTTAATTGCTGCAAGGTCCACCAAATGAAAATTTGCATCACTCGAAGTGGAGTGTTTGCCCGTGGATTTGTGGAATCCTACTGCACACTCTCGCCACTGAGTCAGGTAATACCTGAGTCAACGATGGCGATCAGATAAAGGCATCGAGGCCCCCGCCAGAGTCAGGCAGCCAGGTTCCTGGCTCATTGAAGATACGGGATCACTATGCACTGAGGGGTCTCGTCCCGGCGGCTAGGTCAAACTTCTGGAGCAGACAGCGCCTGAGGAGGTTTGGCAGTAAGTCACAAGACCACGTGTGAATTCCCTCCAACAGATGTTTGCAAAAAGGTTATTAAAGCATGTTGATAGGTCATAAGTTGGTGTCTAGACCTCATAACATGAGGCAAATTACAACAGCCCACACGCTGCTTCTGTGGAGCAAAAGAGCAAATGTCCTGTAAGCTTCTACAATATCAAATTAGATTCTAATATATTGTTCTTTTCCTAAAGGGCCAAGTCCCTCAGATACACAAAAGAGGCCTTAGACATCCACGTTATAAACCTCACGGTTTGGTCAGCGGCTGACTCACCAGGTTCTTCTATGGCTGGCATGCTGTGCGGCAAAGATATAGATCAATAAACGAATGTTTTTTTTCTGGGGGGGTCGTCCTCGGACACATGCTGAACATGCTGCCGTGGGTCGAGGGCATTTACTGTGGACATCTGGTCTGGGTTAGACGGCCCGAGAAAGTATACATATATATGTAAGTACACGTACATATGAAAATCTCTGCTTCACAGTACCAGAAGATCCTGGTCCAGTGGTGCCGACGCCATGCGCCCAATCCCTACAATGCCGGCCTGCACCAGCACTGCCACCGCCGTCCTTCGAGACGCGCTGTGGTGGAGTATATGCTGTCATCGGATGCATCCTGAGCCTCGGTACCGCTGCACGTTACGGGCTGGGTTTTTCCCCCACACATTCTTATTGGTTTAAGTTTATTACTGCAGCACGTCTGGTGAGGTCATTTATGGCCAACCATGGTGGTATGACAAAGTCATTTATAACATGGAGGTCGCGGTATATCAAGTGAGATCACCCACCCACCCCCATCTCCTTTGGCTACCCCTCTCCCCTAATGCCCCCCACCCTGCTTCCTCAACTCAGAGGTCTGCTTCATAGGTAATGAAATCATCTATTGTTCTATTTGTACACGTACGGCATGGAGCAGGGAGCCTTGCACTCTGCGATGTGGATCACTGACTAGGTGAAACACTGCTAAGGTCTGGCCAACAAACATGAAGGTGTTAATATGGGGAAAACTTTGTGAATAGGAAACACCATGTGCCCCTTGTCAAGCTAAAACAAGTGGGTATCAACTACAAGCTGCGGGTATAAAATATTTATGGATAACCCGTATAGACCATACAAGCTGTTGTCTCTTTATTTCCTTTCGAATTTAGCAGAGACACGTCAAATGTAAAGAACGTGCTGGCTTCCCAGCTGGTTGTGAATTCCCAACACCATTTATTTGACAAGGGTTTTAGATAGAGGGCAGCAGAGCGGTTTGGGGATTCTGCTGTAACATGTGTGGTCTTGCAGAAATGTGATGTCAAGTCCAACGTACACACATTCACGCTCCGGCCGCGGCCTAAACTCTGAGTCATAAGGAGTGTCCTTCCGTAGCACTGCGCCTTGGAAGAATTTGTAAGTAGCACAGCTGGACGGTAAAGCTTTGCTCCTGGGGTTCATCGATGGACCCCAGCAGAGTGAGTTCCTCCTTTAATCATGCATGACTGGAAACGCTGACTAGTGGAAGTCACTGGAAGCACCTGAAGTCTTACACCTCTTGCAAATGATGAGTTAGCCTAGCGCAAAAAATAAATGATTCTCTTCCGTATTTTTTAATAGCGGTAGAGGCGGCGATGGGGCAATGAGCACGCAAAGTGGGTGTAATTTTGCTTTTTACCTTGCAGCTATGGTAACTCTTGGCTTGCAAGTCCAAAGCACAAATATGACCCGCCTAGGTCCACTTACCGTACAAAATGGTCGTCTCTTCTTTGGTAGATTGGCATGCTAAGCATTTTTGAGTAGTTTTGACTGGTTTAGGCCAAGTATTTTTAAAAACAGTTATAACAGGCCCCCCAAACCATACAGACAAATAAATGGTGGATGCATTCACATACATTACACTGATATGTTAATTTGATTTCCATTGTGCGATCTTTTCCTGAATTTGCCAGGTCTCCATCACCTTTAAGGTAAAACGGAAGGAGAAACAGTGATTATTCTACTTGTTGCTGGTTTAGAGGAGAGGAAACCTACTAACTGGAAATCTCAGATTTGTCCAGCGGTGCCTGTTGACAGGTGAATGCCCCCAATGGAAGTAAGAAATACAATTCACACCTGCAGTCCCAGAGTCTGCAACTCTGTCAGTTTTGGGAAAGATATGTGTTGAAATCCACAGCTGTAGGTTAGCTTGTGAACGTCGACTCCTGGATTCATTGTAAGCCTGCAAGGTGCCGAGGTTTCCTTGCATGTCACAAACCCTTTTATGCCTTCGTAGCTTCATCCTGGGAACAGAACAAACGTCTCTTTTCTGAAATCTTCACAACGTGTACGAGTGTTTTTTCTCTCTCCTCTGCCTATTGACAATAAAAGGAAAATAATTCCTTTAAGCTGTCACTGGAGAAGCATGAAGCACAAAAGCTGAAATGAGGAAACGCTGCTCATCAATTCAGAGTGAAGCCTTATCCAAATTCTTGTGAGATATTTGTATTTTATGGAAAACAGCCCTTGTGTTACACCAGTCGACCTGGACTTCTCAACTTTGGTTTCAGGCAGTGAGCGAGGACAGCTGAGACTGATTAAACAAAATTGGAAAAAGCATCCAACGCTACACTTTGGGGGAAAAAACCGAGCCAATAAATTCGTTTTTTGTGTGCGAACGAGATTTTGTATCTCAAATTCATTATTTTTGTCATTGTGGTACTAAAAACACTCAAACATATCTGACTGAGGTTGTCTACCCTGTCGACTGATGCACATTTCAGAGATTTACGTTGTAATAACGTTGTAATTAGTGATTCGAGAAACGCACTTTACATCTGGTTTAAGTGAATGAGGACGGCGGCAAAAATGCTTGGGTTTCAATGAGCTGATGATTGCTTGGTGCCGGCAAATTTTTAAAGTTACAATAAATCAACTTGCTGAAAAAGAGTTTTGCTGTCTGTCTGTGATAAAGTATTTAACAGTTAATATTTTAGCCGTAAAATGTCTAAGATGATAGGCATTTTTTTGACTTGTAACTTTCTTCTGGGCAGCAGTGGTCAGAAGTTGAGTAACTCCTTGTCTTCTAAGCTAACCACACACGTTGGTGCTGAGGAATAAAGCTGATGGTCATGTCTCCAGAGGAGACTTCTGTCAAGGTTAGCCTGGATGATCGGTCCACTTGAGCCACCACTCTATGAAGCCTTCACCAAAGCAAAGGATTCAGTGGGCAGGCAAAGCAACCTCCTTTAAGTCACTTTAAGAGGAAAAAAATTAAAGCCAAGTATGATTGGCTAAAATCTATTCCCAAACAGCAGCATCAAGCATGCATTTGCACACTTCGTATTGCGGCGTGTTATTGGATTTTGGGAGGAGGCACCCTAAATATGGGTGGACCCTGGAATAAACTCGAACCAGCAACCCTGAAGCTGTGGAACGACAATGTCACCCAACTCTCTCCACTTTTCCGACCTGAACCTGAACATTTAATGGCTTAAAAGTGGAATCTGACAGATGTAGTTCACAAACTTTGACCGTATGGAATAAGTAAAAATTCTACCGAAGCATGCAAGCATACCGAAAAAAAAACCCCAAAAAAGTCACAATAAAAGTAAAGATTAAAGCAAGCTGACTGTGCTTCCGAGAGTAGATGTGTAGATGAATTAGCTAAAACCCTGGAAATGGTCAATCATTTTCCCTTTACATGTAATAAGCGTAAAGCAGCCCTCTGCCTCGAGCTGCGGTTCAAAGGAACTCCCCTGCTTTGCTGTGCTGTCGCATGGAGGTTTTCCACTTTACCACCCAGGCAGAGAAGCTCGTTTGCTTGGTCGTCTTCCTCCATTGCACGTTTTCAATGGGCCCTTATTTCGACGGATCTCGCGGTTTATCTGTCCGCGAGGACAGCCAATTCCCAATTGTTTAGCTTTGGAGAAAGGCATGACCTCCGCTTTAGCAAAACTGGTATCTCAGAAATGCGCGTAGTTTTATAACTTAGCAGTGTACGTCAGAAATGCACCGTTTGCAGCGTGTATGAACGCATTATAAAATTGAGATCTGAAGTAACATTTGAGTAAACGTTACATCATCACATTCTTGTCTGTGTTGCATGCAAAATGTGAAAATAAATATTAAAAAAAGATAACTACTGAAGTAGAATCTCAGTATATTCTACTACGCACACAGCAGTGAGGCCTGTTTGAAGGTTCCGGTCCACGTACAGGCATTTGCATCGGTGGCTATATTTACATGTCTTTGCATAGAGGGTCACCTCCTTTTGGGGTTCCCTTGTACTTCCTTGTTACAGCTGAGAGGTTCCTCAAAACTTCTGAAGCTAACTGAAAAAAACAAAAGAGAACTTAAGCAACGTTTCAGATGGGCTCAGTTTGACAAATCCAGACTTTTCCATTCCTTTAAAATTGTTTTGTTTTTCTTTCTTCGCTTTATAGTTAAAATAGTCTATAATTTCCTTCCGATTGTCCATCTGTTTCCAACTGCGTGTTTAGTTGCATGTCCTTCCTTATTTTCTCTCTCTAATCACATTCTTTCAGCTCATATTTTTCACTTCATATTTTTCATACCGGTTATTTGTGTCCGTTTTTAAGCCCAACAAAATAGCATTTCTTATATTTGTACTTGCAGTCCATTTCAGTGATTCTGTTAAATGTTAAATATGAATAATGACCCTGACCAGGATAAGCAGCTTTAAAAAAGACAGATGGATGTATAATATTAGTAAAATAAAAACTGGCTCTAAATTGACATTCTGGCCTAAGTGCTTAATTAAGTGTATACATGTTTTATTCTAATACTCATGTTTAGATTAGGAATGATGACTTTGAAAAAAAGCTTAATAAAACAATTAACCTAAAGTCATTATTATACCTGAATCTAAATTCTGGGTTAATTTTGTACTTAGCAGTGTCTGATCAAGTGGATGTACAGTAAAGGTTTGTCTGTATTTCATGTTGTCCATCAAAATCACTTGCTTTCAGACTGTTGAGGTGGCCTCTTGGCCATATTAAGTTTTGAGATTAAATGCTCTGAGGATCGAGGTTGGTCTTTGTGTTGGCCATCTAGCCTGGATATCTGTTTTCACAAGAAGAATGAGAGACATGACTCCAAGACATACTACGGTGTCCCAGCAGGCCGTCACATACCATGTTTGTATGTGCTGAACTCCAGACAGATCTTACATAATCAGTCAGAGCTCAAAAAACACCTGAAAATCAAACGTCAAACTGGTTTAGGTAGCTCATACATTTAAATACCCTTAATGCTGCTGACTTACCCCCTTTTTAAGTGATTTTCTGCATATGAAATTTCAGGAAGCACAGGGCAGAGTCCACCATGAATGGAACGCACTGTAAAATGCATTTCCTGCTCCGGATTACAGCAGCATGTCCAAGGGGGTAGGTGCCCAGTTGACTTTGGACCCACCATTTTTTTTCTGCTTGCTGAGGAGTTTGTGGTTCCTGTCCTCTGTTGGCTTCCGGCCTCTTCCTTTTTCAACAATGACATTGTAACTACCACACACTCCTGCTAAGTTCCTTGGGGCAACTGTGTTGTGAAAGGCACTATAAAAATAATGCCAGTCAATCACAGGGCACACCAATCCAATTGAACTGTATGTGACTGACACCCATGAGGAAAGTAACTCAAATAAATATGGTTTGAACAAACCAACACTGCACAGATAAAAGAAGGGCGGGATTGAAACCCACCCTCCTGAAGGTGTGATACCTCAGTAAGGTTCCCAATGAGCTACCATGTCACCCTCTCAACTGACTAATTCAATTCCATGACCAAAGTGTAAAACACTCCAGAGTCAATTTTTAGGTTTGAGGCTGTACATAATTGCCATAATTACAACTACAAAAGCATTTCTTAACATATCTAAAATATTAAGGAATTAAGCTTTGGAAATTGAAAAGTTAGCCATTGTCACACTACCTTCACTGAGATAAACTGTCTGTGTTTTCTGTATTTAACATGACAGCACATCTGCATTGGCATTTTTAAAAAAAGTCTGGAACTATCGCACCACATCAAACCGTGAGCCTGCTGGAAAGGAGCTGTCACGACACCGAACGCGTGAAAACGTAATGCCTCATCAATCTGATGTGAAGCCTTGTTTGCTTTATCACAAAAGTGATGCACTAAGGGATTAACATGGACCAGAAAAGACCATGCAGTTGTGTCGGGGCATCTCATATGTCAAAATGAATTACTCTGAATCGGTATATTCCCGAGATAAATTTAGCTGTTGTTTTGCATTTATACCACAACCCTACTGAATACTGGATCAGTGTTTATGGCAGATGGATGGAAGGATGGATGTTTTAAATCCACCATTTTAGTGTATAGCCTGACACTAAGAAATTGTTAGAGTGCATAGTATGATTGCAGCCTAAAAAATGTTTATTTACTTGAATCAATTAATATGGTGTGTTAGCCTCGGGCAACGTGTTCCCCATATTATGCCACCAATCCGTACATTTAAAAAAGTTATAAAACAAAGCACTTCAGCATTATTCTTCTTTGCCTTTGAGGGAAATGTAAAACCATCCATCCACCCATCCGTCTATCAGTCCATCCCCTAACCGCTTGTCCTGGCCATGGTTTGGCAGGGGGGAGGTATAAGAAAATCATAATTTATTATAATGTCATACATGACATAATTAACTGCTCCATCAAGTTAAAAAAACGTATCCCCAGTATCTGATTGATTGCATTTAAAGCCTGTTTTGAATAAACACTTTCTGCCACCAGCTATTTGTACTGCAAACTTTAGCAAGTTTCACTTGTTCTTAGCAGCCATTAAGCTAATTTACAGTATAAGTGTAGCGCATTGCAAATTATACACAGTGCCTGGCCTCGCAGACGATAAGCCACCCTGGGGGGGCGGGGGGGGGGGGGGTGTCCGCCCCCTTTCCCGCCCTTCCTCCTTCCCCTCCGCCGGCCAACCAGCTCGGGCGTGCGCCCAACTCCATCCTCTGCGGTGTCTCCCCGCCTCCCCCCC
>JAACJT020000021.1:18965355-19013079 GCA_009936485.2 Gymnarchus niloticus | reverse complement strand
GGGGAAGAATGTATTAAATATGGGACAACGTGAGCCTAGCAGGTGTAGAGATGATGAATTTCATATATAGCATCAGGGGGGTGCCGTCATGGCGCCGTCCATGATTTAGCTGCGGCTGGCTTGGCCAGAGGTCTCCGTCGACAGGGGTGAGTGTGAGCTTGGGTGTGGTTAAGAGGAAGCTCCCATGATGTCTGTCTCCTTCCCTGCTTCGTGTCTCAGAAACAGGACAGCGGCCTGACGAACGTCACCCGGAAAGGTTTTCGTCTCATCTTCCTCCACTAGAGGGAATAAAAGAATCCCTCGTTTTCCTTACCCTCTTCTCCAGGGAGTTCGCTTTCCCACCTTTCTTCTCAATGCAGCTTCAGTTTTCCCCGGACACCCCTCCCCTTCCCCCCCCCCCCTCCCCTCTCCCCCCCCCTTATGACCCCCCACCCCCCCCCCCCCCGATTTTACAGAATAATGGACTAGTCCAGGTGGCTATCTTTCAGAGCTCTGTCTCTGTGGAGAGATTATCAAGGAATACAAGATAATCTGAGACATTTAATAAGTGTCCTGAGGGATAGGCTGATTAATTGTTCTAAGATTCTAAGACTAAAGCCATTTTATTGTTCTGGGTGTTGCTTTTTGCTGCTTGTGGAAATTCTCTGGTAAATTTCCTTTTGATCGCTAATGAATTGCTTTTTAAGACTGAGTGACATTGTAAAGAACGATTAAACTGCCACACAAAATTTAACAGCAAATTGGTGATGAGTCATTTTTTTTTTTTTTTTTAAATTTCATAGAGAATGTTTTGCCTCAGCACAGGAAAGACTTGCACAGTCAAACTGGTTCCTGCTTAATTAACCAGTTTAGTGGCATTTAGATAATCTACTAAGGTCTTGTTTCTTAGCAGTTTAAAGTTCTCAGCCCTTTCCATGTTCTCATCTAAATCGATTTTGGGTAATGCCGCCAAAGATCTGGGTGGTCAGACAAGCTTCTTTGCCAAAAAATTTGCCGTAACAGCTAATCTCCCTATCCATGCAATCTATAAACTTTTACATAATGGTTTTTAAAAACGCTAGTGATTTAGTGTGATAACATTAAATGATGAAAAAATGTGAGGTTTTATGTGGCAAAAATTGGGGTGCTTTTTGACAAAAATAACTTATCTACAGAATTTCTCTGATATTCAGAAGTTACTGGGAAATATTTTCTAAGGTATATGCTAGCACCATTTGGTGCAGCGTGGGTTCTTGGACCAGACCTCTTGGTTGAAGGTGTCTCTCTTACTTTGGAGCCTCCCCATGGAGAAATACCTCAGGGAAGTGTGGTGTTATGCACAAATCCCAGCCTGGAGGCTGTGCAACTGGAGGTTTTCCTGGTTGACAGGAGAGTTGCCTCTGTACAACTGAGAATTACAGAGGGGAAAACTGTCATTTGCGTACATGCATCGGACAGCAGTTTGACGTACACGAGAGTCTTGGAGAAGGTAGGGTACCACTTTGGGCTCTGTGGTCCTACTGGGTGACTTCAACACTCGTGGGGAATGATGGAAATCCCTGGTGGGGTGTGAGTGGAAAGAATGGACTCCCAGGTCTAAACCTGACTACTGAATTCTTACTGGATTTCAGTGCAAGAAATGGATTATCCACAGCAAGCACAATGTTCAAACACTAGATTGTTCATAGGTGTACATGATACCAGAGCACTCCAAGCCAAAGGTCAATGATTGACTTTATAGTCATGGCACTGGTCTTAAGCCCATGAGGATTTATACCAAGATGAAGAAAAGGAATATCTATAAACCAGTCACCACTTGGTGGTGAGTAAAATTCAGCATTTGGATAGATGGATTTGGGTGACCCACACAAGTAGTTAGGCTTTGCTGGGAATGTTTGGCTGAAGCTTCTGTATGACAGAATTCACCTAACGCTTCTGGAAAACCTTCTCCCACTTGCTGATTTAGGCTGGGGACAAAGAGTCTGAATGAACCATGTTCAAGTCCTCAGTTACAGTGGCTGAAAAGACCTATAGCTGTAAGGCAGGTTATGGCAATATCCCATGGACTCACTGGAGGATGACCATGGTGAGGGAAGCTGTCAAGCTGAAGAAGGAGATCTTCAGAACAATGCTTGTCGGAGGGTCTCCAAAACAACTAAAATATATTGTCAAGCCAGAATGGGTGAAGCAAGGGTAGTCACAGAGGCTTGTATATGGAGAGGCCATGGAGAAAGACTATTAGGTACCCCCAAAGATCTTCTGGTAAACCATTCGATGCCTCAGGCTGCAATGGAAATTCCCTCTACCAGGAGGCAGTGTTGGAAATTCAGCACTGCAGCTGAAGTCACTATGGTGCTCAGAAACCTCTATAGTTGACCAACTAAAGGAGTAGAAATCCATCCAAACATGCTGAAAGCACTGGGCATATTGATGATGTGACGTGATTGACATGCTTCTTCAAATGTTGCATGGAAGGTGGATAAATGAACTCTGGATTGGTAAACAGGGGTGGTGGTCCAAATTTTTAAAAAGAGGGACCAGAGGATGTCCAACTATCAGTGGATCACACTTAGCCTCCCAGGCAAAGTCTACGCCAAGGTACAACAGAGGAGACTCCCACCAATGTTTGATCTAGGACTCAGGTGGGAGTATGTGGATTCCAGCCTGGTTGTAGAACCGCGGATCAATGCTTCTCTCTTGCACAGCTATGCGAAAGATAATGGAAATATGGTAAGACTTTCTACATGTCATTTGTAGATTTGGAGAAGGCATATGACCATTGTGGGATGTAATGCAGGACTACAAAAACACTCATAACATCAATACACTCAGGATCCTCCATACAGCTGTAAGGGCTTGGGCATGTTTATAGGTGCGGATTGGGGGCATTTCGATGTGGCACGCTGACAAACGCTCACCCCGATTCATACTGACTTTACAGATGTGTGCGTCTGATAAAAACAGCACACTTGATTTGTGACATTTTGCAGTTTCGAACTCCTCTAGGAGAAATATGATTGTTCTCTTGTGCAAGTACTAATGCCAAAGGTAACGCTACAACAATGGACAAACGGAGTTAAAATTAGAACGTACAGTGTTTGTTCTATCGTCTTTGTCCAGTTCGACCAGTGACTGATTAATGCAATTAGCTGATGAAGAAAATAATCCTGAACCACTTAGAATATGTAAGTCCTACCCTCAGCATATGGGATGCGATATTAGTTTTTCCTGTCGATAATCTCACGGTACCGTTGCTGTCAGTCTTTATTTCACACAGGTATACTGTCGAATTTTGCTGTTCTTACGTATATCTCTCGCTATCCGGCTCCCTTGGGATGCCGTATAATTATTCTATACCTTCAGAAAAAAAAAAAAAAATTATTCCCTGGTTCCTCTGAAGATGTTTTTATAGAGGTGCGCCTCAGCAACTTAAAATACACGAAACCAGAGATGCCCCGATCTGAAGCCAACGTGTGAAGCGCATCCATTTAGCTGTTTAGACACGTTTCCTTAATGCATGCCTCTCTCAGCAAACGTATGACGTGCCTATTAGAAACTGTGCTTGTAATCTAGGGTTTGGACTGTAATGTCCAACCTGAAAAGGGTGAAATGTGTTCGATATTATACTGTAGGAAGCAGAATTAGCGTTCAATATACGTTCATACAGAGAAACTGTCCCCTTAGGGTCTGAAATCTGCTGTATGTTTTGTAGCATTTGGTTTGAGGTTTTATTCGTTTTTATTTTATTTAGGCTTAAAATCTTAATATTTAGTTCGAGAATGTCTTGATGAGCATTTTAATTAAAAAAGATTATGTTTATCTGTTTGAAGGGTTCTTTTTTATTCTGTCCGACACGGTTTTTGTGTATTTTAAATTGTAGTATATTTCATATGCTTGTTAAGATTGTGCCACAATCTAATCTATATACCCTGTTAATATTACTTAACTGATTTAATTGATAATTCTTTTTAATTAAATAATTAACTCTGTGTCACCTTACACGGAATTTGGCCTTGCGAACAACCGCATTACGTGAAACGAAGGTGACATTTTTGCATTCCTTACTGCGAACTCCGAGAAGCTGACCTGATATAAGCAGCAAAAAATGCGGAGTCCTGTAAAATTCCTTAGTGGCACATTTGTGCCGATTTGTGTGCGAAAATTTTAATTCATACATGTTCGGTACATATCATATACTGAATGTTTCCATGTTTATGTAGATACTATTCAGTCATTTCAGCTAGTTTTTATTCCATTTATTTCACATTTATTTTATTTAAGATGTTTTCACCCAGTTGTCCTATTTAATTAATATGCAAAATTTTGGAGATTTAACAGGGTTCATTAACTATACTGCGTTTCATAACTGAACATAAAAATCTGACATACATATCCAGGCAAATTGCTAATTTTGCTTTTGGCCTGTGTAGAGGCGCGTAGACACAGCGGTTTGGCTTAGACGACTAATCATTTTGGATCAAATATGTTTTGTTTTTTTGTTTTATTATTTTTATTTTTTACCGGGCGACAATTTAAAAAAGAAATGCAAACAAACAATGGAAAACACTCGCATTATACCCATTCGCCCTCCTACTTTACGTCCCTGTAAATTTCTCCACAACTGCGATGAAGATAATGTCAAATTAATTTGTATTGTAAAAGCTCACCAGTCTGTTTTCGAACAAATGCCTAACAAGTAGAGAAAGTAAAACTTGCTCTCCGAGTCTTTCCTTTCTAGTTCTGCAATCAGTTAGACGACGTTACACTCGTGATGGGCCGCGTGCCATTTTTTTAAAAACCAAATTAAGAACTCAGATACCATCACTAGAGGCGCCGAAAATGGCGAAGCCCCATTAAGAATATTTTGGGAAGCAGATATAGAGAAGAAAGCATATGGTGCATTGGACAAAATAATGCCATTTAACTTCTGAGAGGTATGATACTACTCTTGGTCAATTATGAACAGTTTTTGTCGTTATCCTTGATTATTAGCCCAACATAATGATCAGAAATCCGATCTTGTGCTGTAAATTACCCAGAAACGCAACGTTTTACGTTAGTTTATGTTTTCCTTGAAGTCTAATCTGTCCATGGATATCTTAATCAGAACACATTTATCTCTCGGAGGTCAGGTAGACTGTTACCTAAAATACACCCACGTAAAAAATTTGGACATTTGTCATTGTGTCTAAGTGGCTTTTATTCGGCATATTTACAAATGATTTATAAAAATATATAATTAAAGCTTTTGTAAATATGTTACATTTACAATCGCTAACTTTGTTCACATCGTCGAACTTTTTGTTTTTATTCTTTGCAGAAACCAGAAATTTAATAATAGAAAAAGGGTACAGCTGTTTATGATACAATGGAATAAGTCAATGAAATTCTTTATGGTGTACGGTATTCTACGTGACACTTCTTGAAATTTGATTTCAATATTTCTGTAAAAAAGATATACGCATATGAATGAGATGATGGAATAAACTACCAACCACCAACACCTATTATCGAGAGAAAGCTACGGTACAGTAATATATCCTCTTTATAATTTTACACAAATTTTGCTTCGGACAAAGGCTGAACTGTGAAGGCTGTATTGTATGCGCATGCGTCAGGACGGTAAGCTAAATGGGCCCTACATTTAACACTTCAACTGGCAAATCATAAATACAGTGCTTTCACTTACTGTTTGAATTCTTGAAATGCGCTCAACTAAGTAAGGGTCTGCTGTCTATTACGTTTTTACGTCCCTGATGTGTAGCTGCGGTGACGTCTCTGGGTTACGATGATGAGGTAGATAGACTCAGTCCGTGTACGCTGTTGAGCGCCTCCTGATGCTGCTTGCTTAGGGGACTGGGGGGTTTTCTGTCTTCTGCGGAAAACAAACACAAAAGGCGTTAAAATGCATGGGAAATAATTCGTGATTAGTTGTCTTTGCTGTATAAGTAGCCTACTAGGACTACTACTGTTACTCACGCACCCATATAAACACGCAGTGCTACGACACGTGCTGTCAACGAACGAACACGTAGGGCGCAGTTTTAGCGCGTGATGCCACCGTTATTAACGACAGCCGCTCTCCTGGGTGGTACTGTTATGTAATACACAACGCATGCACCTTACTTAAATCGTCTGTAAATATTCACTTTGCAATATATTCCATCTAAAATGCGTTTCAATAATAGATGAGGCAGCCATTTCTGCAACGTCGCTAAACATCCATACGCGTGTTTGTCTCGAATGTTTTCCCTGTAACGGGATCATTTCGGCGATTACAGAAGATACATTTACGAATTGTTCATCAACAAGTAACAAGTTCTGACGTCAGGATCAATATTGCACCCGTGACACAGTATTTCCCAATTAAACTGCCATTATATCTGACACTATAATCCACAGTTTGTTCTCAACATTCCACAGAAGATGCATGCGACACAATTAAGAAACTCCCACCACCAAGATATTTCATTTATTTCCCCCATTTTTTCGCCAGTCTACATATGCATTAGTCTCGTGATATGAACTGATCTGAAAAAAACGGTCTGTTCACAGTGAAGTCTACCACACAAAATTAGTGTGTTAAAATCCAGAACCCCCTGCACCAAACGATTAACCAGATTTGTTAAAAAAACGTTTGATAATGTTCGATGTATTTTAACTGTCAAGTATAGTGACATGATTCCAACGAATTTGTTGTCAACATTACTATAAGCAAATTTCATTGAATAACCCATAAGGTTTAAAAATAGCTCTGATGTACGTATTTCATTTGGTGTTATTAATCAGTGCCAAATGACACACAAAATATATTTTAGAACGCCTTGCCTCTTCAAAATACCTTCCTGACGTGGAAAATTGGTTTGAGAGATAAGTGGACTATTTGACAAACAAATTAAGACGTCGTCCAGGAACCGGAAATAAAGTGATCACCGGCGGATTGTAATTTGTCAGGGTCAGTGGCGATATAGTTACACATTTTATTGTTAAATATTGCTACATATGGTAAGACTAAAATCACATATGATGTTAAAGATACATATACTTTCAGTTAGTGCTTTCAAGAACTCAGTGACAAAAAAATGTAATTTTTGCACCCTCGGAATAATTAATATTGCGAGTAGAAAACAACAATATTAATTTCAGCCTGTTAATAGTTTCCGATACAATACTCAGGACAAAAAAAATTATAATGACAAAAAACTTCATTCTCTTTCGTATTTGGTATACATAAAAGCTTACTGACTAACTAACTGACTGCACATCCAAGCTTAGGGCTGTGTGTTATACTGATATACTTGTAATTGTATTCAACGAAATGTGTGACAGATGAAAACCGATTGACGTTTCCAATGTTCGCTATCAAATCATGGTTAAGAAATAATGCGGCCTACCGTCTCGTGATGGGTGTTTGAATACCACTGCAGAGTGGATGTTTTCCCCGTGCATCGTCACTCCACTCCCGTGGTGGGATAGGCTCGCACCTTGAGACTGCCAGTGGCCCGGGGTCACGTAGCTACCTGCTGGTCCACTATAAACCCCATACTGATTTGACGGAGAATAGGCGCAAGCTGAGACGTAACTGGACAGAGTTGATGATGGCTAGAGATGAAATAAAAAATATATATCTATCAGAATCAGAAAACATTATTGATCCCAGAAGGAAATTGCTTGTTGCAACTGCTCATATGCACAAAGGCACAACAGGAAATAAGAAAATATAAAGTGTATATATGCAAATGTCAAAACTATACATAAAACTCTCAAGAACATATTTTCTATACAATATATACTATATATATGTAGATAGCTGATACAAGTATTCCTATACCCACTACACATTACTGTTATTTAGGCTTACTGAAGAATATGAAATTATATATATATATATATACAGACCTAGAAAATAACTGCTGTTTCACCATAAGTACAAACGAAAATGATACTAGATAACAATTGAGCTGTACGGGGGGGGGATAATCCCTCCCATACCTAGGCCAAAAAAAGGAAAAACAATGACGCACATGATGTGCAGTTGAGTTGAGTTTAGACAAGACGTAACGTTAGCGTCGCCTCATGGACTCACCTGCGGGTACTTGATATCGGCTTCAATAGCTGATTTGTCGATTCCGTTGACACCGTGAGAAGGTCCGAAAGCCGTCCTGTTCACACCACCCCAGTCCTCCATTTTTGTGGAATATGCCTCAGCTCCAGCAATTGCTGTCAAAAAAGCAGTTTTTGTACTTAGATCGAGTTCAGTTTTCTTGTTACTTTAAGTGTATCAAAAGGCAATTTGTATTGACATACACTCGGTAACAAATTTCTAACTAGTATGCTATTTGGGTGTATTATTTACAACGTGCTGTATATTTCGTTTCATTTACCAAGTGTGATTGTTTTAGTATAAATCATTTAAACTTCTACATGTTAGTGCGACGGGGGAGTGCTGATTCACTTTAGTTCTTTAATTTTGTAACAGGAAAAAGCCAACCTTAAAAATGTGTTATGTTCTAAATAAGAATGTAATTAACAGGCCCAGGTGTTTCGTTTTGGCGCACAACTTGTTGTTCAAATGATAAATACATTTATTGTTAACACGGTAGGGCAACAATTTATGCCAGCTGACCTTCTAACTCAAAGAAAAATACACTGTGACGACCGCTTGGAATTCATTTGAAGTGGCAGCGTGTATTTTGTAAGGTTGGAAATAGTTGCATTAAAGTAAAAAAAATAAAAGAAATATATGCTTTCTTCCTGCACGAGGCGAGAGACGAAGTTTTATCATTTCTTCCCAACAACAACAGAATGAATAGAAACGTAGGTGACAAAGCGTGAAGTCAGTTTTGGTGAAGGATGATTCCATCATGCATGTTGAGTTAAACTCTGAACAGATCTATCTCTAATCTGTAAAAAAAAAAAAAATCTGCTCAAACACATGATTTCTTACATGTGATCCTTGTGAGTTTGTTATTATTATTATTGATAACAAGAACAATTATGATGATCATAATAACAATGCATGCCGTTTTATGAAAAAAAAAACTGTTGATCTGATTTTAATACAAATGGGGAAAAGAATACAGAGCTGACCCAAAACGCAAAACTGAAAGGAAAGGTTTTACAAACCTGTGGGGTCCATGAAGGCTCTTATACCTAAAATGTTGCTGACAGTATGCGCCGAGGGCCAAGCCCTCGATAGGCTAACGTGTCCCGCCGTAACTGGCACTCCCGGAGGATTCCCAGTAGGTGACATCGTATTGGGGTATGAATAAGGGTAAATGTGGTTATATGAGAGCGCAGTCTGCGGCGGTGGCTGCTTCCCACTTTCATACTGGTTCGGTTGAGAGAGATTTCCAATTTTGTTCCGTAAAATGCGGCTTATCGAGCTGACGGAAGGGACGTTGTACTTGTCACAAACACCGTCTGCAAGCAGCCTGTCCCGGATTTCCCAGGCGAAAATTCCCGGGTCGCCTTGTTTGTATTCCCTTATATTTTTCACCACATTTGGAGTTGTGACCCGAGGCTTGCTTCCTCCAATGGCTCCGGGTAAAATGGACCCAGTTTCGTTGTACCTAGCCAGAATCTTGCTCACACAGCCGTGAGAGACCCGGAGCTGTCTACTGATGTCGCAGGGACGTATTCCGAGCTGGGCCAGTTCCACGATTCTCAGACGGATAGCGTTAGGCAGGGGTCTTCCATTAACAAATACGCCGCCTAGCTGGTTTACCTCTCCATAGGTTTGCTCTATAAAAGAAGGAACAAATCAGATGAAACAATACAAAATTAAGATTTTGGAAAAAAGAAAAATAACATGGTGTTAGATGAATTTCCTCTATCTCAACTTAAGAAAATGGCGTTCGTATACAAAAAAAAACGAACTAAAATCACTTTAATCGCTAAACTTTCGTCTTTACTTGTCTCACTGTGCGCTTACATCATTTCAGACTCTGATGTCAGAACTGTGTCACATACGGTATTTATTTCTAAATGATTTATAAAAGCTCACGTGCGAAACCCTGTCTGATCTTGACCATCGTGGTAGTGTGCAATGTGCATGCAGGACGTTTAACTTATATCCAGGAATCGAAAAAAAAATGCAACAAGTCTTGTAACTCTTTAATAAAAGCAGATATTCAAAGGTAATTTTATTACTGGTGTTTCTGAGGGCAGCATGGAAAAATCCAATTCCTATCGCCTTGCTGTCAGTGATGCATGCGTAAGAAGCCGAAGGCTTACCCATTTGCCTGCGCTTCGAGATGCTTTCTTTGAAATATTTGCCCTTTAATGGCTGAACGCACTGCGTCTCCAGTTTGCACAGGAAAAGACAAGGAGACCACTTTCGACTGATCTCCGCTCGGCGCTTGCCTCGCACTTGAGCTGAAGTGAAATTAGTTATGCGAAATAAAGGCACCGAAGTGATCCTCATCCGATAGAGGTAAATTTGCCTATCCCGAAGACTGAAGTACGGTCAGATTAATTTTACGCGTCCTCCACGTCAATCTCGCTGGTTACGCTGGAAGCCCTGGGTTTGATTTCATTGGTCCATTCGACACTGGATAGGCTGCTCCGCGTATGTCTCATCCGGTATGTGCAATTTAACCTCTCTGTGCGTTTCACACCGGGGAAGTGACAGCAACCCTGCACTTGGCTCGAACGCGCACTTGTAAATTTGAAGAAAGTTGGCAAGTTTTAAATTGGAGGAAATGTAAAGCTGTGGACAGTGGTTGCGGTTTCGTTACACGACCATAAATCAAACATAATAAAATACCTGACAGTAATACGACCGCATTACAAACATCCGGATTTTTGCTAAAGAACTTTTCATTGTAACATTTCCACTATATATTATAATGCTGTTGGTGATAACTAGTGCTAACGCTAATCAAATTACCTATTAAACCTTTAATTCAAAGACCCACAGTTTGTCAGACTGTCAATTACAACGTTATCGAGATAAACCGGGCAAACAACCCGAGTGTTCAAAAACAACAGATCAAATTGGCGGATTTTGATTCAAAATGTCAGGTTGTTTTCACGAAATCACCAGATTAAAGTCTCATCCATCTAGTCTTATTGCTTTGGTTTCACACGTGTTGCCACAATTGTAAGAATCTCACTGCGTAAATTGTCACCAGAGGACAATGTCACTGTGGGACTAATGTATAATTTGCTTTTTTTTTTTACATAACGATATTTCAGCCGCGATTATTAAATAATATTGTGGACATTCCTACATTATGCATAACTTTCTGCGAGGCGTAAATTACTCTTTCATGGGAATACATGTAAATAGCGCTGATGTCGAATTAAATTGCGTCATGCAGTTATTGCAACATTTTACCGTTAATAATCTGGATGGGTAAATCTCCCAAATTCAGTTTAGAGAACCGTGTGACCTTACATCGTGTGTTTCTTTCGTACCTAGCTAACGCGTATTTTCATAGCTTAAAATATCAATATTGCAAAGTTGGAGCTCGTTTTATTTGTTCACGTGCTCGGAAGATGTAAATAAAATGCGTAGTAAATAAGAAATATAAAAATTACCGCAGCATTCACCAGTCGAGAAAGCATCGTACCCGCAAAATATCATTTGTAGGAGTTGGTCGAACCAACCGCGACAGGGCATGCAGAATCACCATTCACTCATTTTTAGATACTTCACATCAAGACGCGCAGACAAACGCATGCGGGACACATTTGGTAAGTGCTGTTTGCCCAAATTTAGACTGCGTTAGGTATGTGTAATGGTTAAGTGTGAGAGTATTTTTTAATTGATTACGTTGTGTAAACTATCCCACAATATATTTGAGTGGAGGGCCACCAATCAGTAAAAGATAATGTCTCCTGCTAAAGGAGTGTTAGTTGCCTTGAATCAAATTACTCGTAATTTTGCACAGATAATGTATTTGCTTTAAATGTCCTATGCACATGAAACGGTATGAGAAGGACCAAATAACAACACAGTCGCCCCCGTCTGGGTAGCCAAAAAATTACAATGATTATGGCTCTCTCTTTTTTTTTTTTTTCTTCTGCAAAACAAAAAGAAGTTGAGCAAAGTTGTGCTGCAAGGGGTTATATTATAACTCGTAAGGACGGGTTTTGTGTTTGAACGGAGAAAGGAACGCACGCATTCAGCATTGCATCAGGTATTATTGCGATCGTTTTTTCCCACTTCTGTGTTTTTCAAGCTAAACCACATACGCAGATGTTTCCGAACTGCATTAAGCGTAATCTTTAACTGGCGCGCTAAAACGCAGTAATGTACGGCAAAATGTTTCTGAAAAAGCGGCGTGTTCACGTGTTTGTTTGTTGCAAGATTTTGTTCATATGAGTATGATTTTATTGCATGCATTTTCATATACTGGGAACATTTGCTAAATTGCTTTTCGCAATGAAAACAATATAGGTGTCACGAGGCCGCCTGGAGAAAATTACATTTAAGTAAATATATGTAAAGCCATGGGGAAAAGAAGAAACGATGTTAGTATTTGTGAAGAGTTTTAAAATGATTTTTAAATTTTAGAAGGGACACGAAGTCTTTAACAACTTACAATTTTAGCGTAATCACACTGGCGGATCTTTATTTAATAGTTATATAAATTAAATACACTTTTAATATGTGGTTTAAGTATTCAGTTAGTTTTTTGCTATATGCTATATTAAATTTATGTGCAACTTCTAGCAACAAACTGTTAAACTAATAAGCATTAAAGTTTCTAAATTTACTACATGTATTTAAAAATATGGGTTACATTTCTATATAAATAAATTGTGCAAATTATATATTATATGCTGCTTTTAGTAAATGTAATTATGTAATTAAAATATAAATGGATATTTATATGTTCCTCGTAATCTGTAGTTTATTCTATTTACCAAAAAAACAGGTAGCAGGTAATTTTTAATTCCTTTACATTAGTTGGATTCCTCACATGTTGATTGATTTTTTTGCCTATATTGTCTGTGAGTTTAGTTTTCTCCATTATAAGATTTTAGATTAAATTAATAGTCTAACTCTATAGTGATTTCACAATGCCTTTACAGCAAATGCACTATGAGACACATGATTTTAAAACGCATTCATACATCGTTGTAATATATTGTGAAGTGTGCAGATAATGTAAGACCGTGATGGCAGGTACTTTTTGAAGCAGTGATTTAATGTAATAAAAAAACTGAAAACAGATAAATCGGAGTGAAAACCATTTAAAGGGGTTGTTCCCTGTTATAACGGGCCTGCTGATGACCCAGACTTTTATGCAACATAATTTAAGCATTTATTATTATTGGTATTATTTTTTGTTATTGATGTTCTTGTTACTCTAGGAAAGATGCAATAACTGGTTCCCGAAAAAAATTATCGTTTGTTTTAGTTTACATCGCAGGAGGCACCGACACCGGCTTGCCCGGTTTGAGGACAATGCTTTTCTATAGACCTATTTTTGAAACTAGTAAATTTATGTTAGAAACTTCTGGAAAACCGAGTCGCACAACGACAAAATGTAAAACAATATATTCGAAAGAGATAAACACCAAGCGCCTGAATGCTCAAATTAAAACATCGCGTGTAGTGACGCGAAACGTACGAGTTGATATCTCAAATATTACTAGGTCTTCTGTGGTGAGGACAACAGATAAATTACCGAAAATTATTACAATGGAATACCGTCCTAGATGATCTTTTTTTCTATTTCTGATTCTGTGTTCCTCGGTGCTTAGCATGCCGGTGTGTTTTTACGTAAATGATCAAATGATTCATACTCCTGCTTAAAAGCGGCGTGAAGTCCTGTTTCAGATACCGCGCTTTATGTATCATAATGCTGCTTTGCCCTTCAAATACAGTCTGAAGGTTAGAGGTCTGCTTTAAAATTAATACTATTTTAAAAAGGTTCAGTCACCATATCGTGGAGAAGCCCATACTAAGATATGGGCCAGCCAGCATGTCATTTCATCTGGCCATCTTCTAAACACCTGGCTGCCGATGGTGGTGATAACTGCGAACAATAACTAAAAAAAAAAAAAAAAAAAAGCCTGAGGTTTGCCTCCAGGACTAGAGTACGTTCAGCACCACGCAGCGTCACCAGGGGCCACAGTTTCAGGATATGTCCTGCTTGTAAGTCTGCCGGGCTGCAGCTGAGGAGGAAGTGGCTGCTGGTTTTTCTGAGCGGTTCGCACAGCCCCGTGTCCTATAGCACCCTTGCACGTTTTGTTTCAGAAGCCTGGGTGGGTGGGGGTGGGGGGAGTAACGTCAGCCAGGCCTTCAGATGTTTAAATGCATGGCATGTGGGGAAACACCATGGCTAAATAAATGTTGTAAATGTTCTTGAGTACTTAGTCTGGGGCGCCGTGGGACGGAGTCCGTTAGAGCCCCGATTTCCCTGGAAGGAAATCTTCAAGCTCGTCTTCCTTCTCCTCTCCCCTGCCATGTGTGCTTAGGTGTAACAGCACTCCGCTGTGTACTGATGGCATAAAAAAGCACCTTCACTGCTAATCACGGTTTATGACGGCCATGTTGAGCTATGTTTCATTTGCGTTTAAGCCGCGGCGGCCGAAAGGGAACATCTATCAATTATACGCACTAACGGTGTCCATGACATATGTAGAAAACACAAAGTGTGCAACACTTTCATTAAAATAGGAGAAATGGCCATATCAGCACCCGCAGCAGCCCGTGAAGATGCATGGTGAAGGTCATGATTTCGATTCTGTGTCACACCCTCACCTGACCAGCCACTGCCCTACGCTCGATCCCCCTTCCCTGTCCAGTTATCGGTTTTAACACTTTAACACTTCTTTTTTTTGACATCCTTGATTTCTGGGTAGTGTGAAATCACGGAATTGTCCTGTCTGATCTCATGATATCATTGAGATCTCACGGTATCATTCAGATTATCACATTAAACCGTATGGTAGGCTTTAGAATGGTGGTTCAGGCTTTGCAAAACGGCAGTGATTTTGCCGCAGGTCATGTTTTATATTGCTCGTGTCAAGGAGTGACCATTCCACAGAAATTCTTGTTTTGCTGAAGCGCGTCTGTATATTGCTCGTTGCTTCTGATTACTCTATCTCATTATGAATCCAGCCATACCTACATAGCAGGTCGAATAATGTTGGAAACTGGGTATTGTCCGGTTTTCGATGCATGCCCTTTGTCTGTACCGAATTATCTGACTTGAAGCAGGTGATGCAGGTGAGAACTCTCTATCTTAAGGGTACGGTTTTTGAGACCGAGCAACCAAATGTGTTTCGTTGACCACAATCTGGTGCATTTTCACAGGGTTATGGTCACCTGAAAATTATTACATTATTTAATTCAGACTTGCACTCTAGCGGTCTAGCCGATGGAATTTTGGTGGAGTAGCTCTGATTTATTCCTGGGTGCGTCAAGAAACCACGGGCAGAAGAGGGCAGGTTTACCACATCCAAACGGTCATTTTTAATATTCATTTTTAACAATTTAAAATAGCAACACCGCATTGGTCATGCAAATAATGAGGAGGTGAACAAAGAAACACGTCTTAATAATAGGCTTCTTTAGAATACCGTGGTAATTTCGAACATTTGAATATGTTTAATTTTCTTTCTGTCCAGCACTAAAAAGTTTTACTAGTAATCAAATACAATTATTAAAACACCCCAGTTACAAATATTAACATGTTTGGATGCGTTACTTTAATTCAAAGGGAAATTTATTGATTAAACGGGCCACTGTAGAAATATTTAAATGACTTCTTCAGCGCATGCGTTAATCAATTGATATATTTGATTAAATGTTCACAGTGCAAATTGTACAGATGTGTAAGTTTATTTATTATATTGGGTTCATTTGTATGTGTGTTCCAATGGACAGTTCTGCATAATGTTTATTATTAAACTGTTTTATTCTGCAGATATTCCTACATAGACCGACATTATTAATACGACGGACATTCGTAAGCAAGCATTCTAGTTCCAAGAAAGAAATAAACGCACGATTAATTTTTCATGAAATACAACATGGGCGATCCGATAGTACGTCTTTGTAGTTGAATGATTTGAGAAGTGAAAAGCACGGGGAGTGGGTGAAAGCATTAATATGTTAAGGATTACTGTGTAGACACTTTGTGGATGTTTTGAATGAAAAGAACTGTAATCAGCAAATATAATTTTATATAAACTCTTTCCCTAGACTCTAGCGTCTTTACTTTCCAAATTCATTTTTAACGTGGTGTATTTTATCTTGCTAGCTTTATCTCACAAATTGTCTGCTAACAGCTCGTATTAATTCCAGCTCCTTAAACTGACTACTGTAGAGGCTACAGGGTTGTATGTAACGCAAATGAAGCATCTTATCTAAAAGGTAAATGTAGATGGAGATTTTTTTCGGCATTTCTTTAAATAACTCATACCTATAATACTTCATCTTCCATATGGTGTCTTACGTTCTCATTGTTTCTGTTTTGGATGTGCTTTTCCCGTTGAAGACAAATTGCGTCTTATGTCCAGATTTACTGTTTGTGAATTTCGTGGTTTGAGTGCCTAGTATATGGAAATTATTATATGAGGTCTAGATTGGGGAGACCTCGGCGATGATATCGATGCGGATGTTTTTAAACTGAAAGCACAAAAACTGTTTACAGCATCAGCGTCGTTTCTGATGCATCGAAATTTGTAATCACTTACCTTCAGACGCGAATTATTCGTGACGGTATTGTGTCGAGGAAGACAATGCTATATTCCCCCGAAGCGAGTTTATTCGATTTAAACATCAGTGTTTATTACATTGGAAAGTCAAGAATTGTATTTGCTCCGCAAAGCTTTTTCATTGCTGTATGTCTAATAAACTACACATTATTGTTACTATTATTATTAGTAGTAGTAATTATAATAAATGCGCTTATTATGAAACGTGACACATTCAAATAATTGTAATAAATACAAATTACAGGTGTGTGTAATGAGCGTCCTTGAGCATCTGAAAACATGTCGCGACATTAAATATATCGACTAGTGATAATACATAAACCATCAATATGAAATATTCCCCCCCCAAAAAAAAAAAAAAAAAAAATCCTCTACACTCAACAACTTCTTCAGCTTCGCAGGTTTTTGCTCACGTCCATAAATAGTATGTCCTGTATTAGTAAGTAGCTGCAGTATCAGGTTTCATCCAGTTCGGTGCTGACATAAATCTTCACGTTGACGTGCGGCCTTTTTCCCGCCTCGCCTCAGGTCTCCTGGAAAACTCGGAACTGAAGGGGTTTTATAGCCCAGCGACCTGCTCTCCGGGGTCTGATCTGCCTTAATGAGACAGCGTAGTTCAAACTCGGTAAAAAAAGGAATTTATAACACGGCAGCTAATTGGTGGTGACCTTTACAAAATGTTTTGGCGTGCGGAAAAGTGTAGTGCAAATATCAGGAACAGAGGATTCTGAAAAAGACACACAGTGTTTATCACGCTATAGTACAATGAGATGTCAAGTTCAAAGATGGTTTTTCTGAATATCTGTGGCTCTCTCTTAACTGACTTCAAGCACATCATTTAGTATAAACAGGAAATCTTTGACTGTGTTGCCAGTTCACTTTCTCGTGGCTTAATTTTACCGTTTAGTTTGTATCTGTTACAAAATTAAGCCATTATAATGGGTCAGAAAAGCAGACAGTTGAAAACAACTCGTGCCTCGTGTTGTTTTACATTGGGTTGTCCTGGATTTTAATATGCTCATTAAAATGCAGCAATGGGCATGGATCCATCAAACTAATGTGCTCCACCATTCCCACAGAATATGCAAGGCTAGGTCTATATGTGTACTTGTGTGTATTCTGCATTGAGTGGGTGTTGGTGTTGCAGGTCATAGGACAGCCCTGGACCAAATTGATGCTAGCTGCTGACAACCTTGAGTGTATGCAGTTTACCACAAATCAGACTGACAGGCACTGAACAAGTCCGACAACCATGGCGTGTTGGAAGTTTACACTCTTAGCACATGATTAACTGCCACCCCCACCAGCTTGTCACAGTGTTGTAGCATGTTCAAAGATGCACGGGCCTGACTGAAACCCAGACTCATGTTCCTGTACCCCTCATTCTTATCCTTGGTGCCATGGCTTTATCCAGAATTTCAGGCCCGTTTCAGCTGCCTGGGACTCATTTTTAAAACCGCAGCCCAATTCCTGTCTCAATGACCGTGTGCATTTTTTTCTATATATTTTTAGCCATGTAATTTATCATCCAAAAACTTCAGTGAATAGGAACTCCTGCAATTATCCAGCACTTTAATTTAGAGTATTTAACGTCAATATATTATGTATTTGGGAGGAAATGAGATTGGATTGCTATTGAAACAATCACACAGTTCTAATACTTGTTTTAACATCTATAGCTAAGTTAGCAAGGTTTTATATAAATATCATAAAACACTTATTTGTTGTTTTTGCCTGGTCATGACCATGGAAATTAAAAAGGGAATGGTCTGTTTTTCAGGGAATTGTATCCGTACGGCTGGACACTTGTCTGGAATGGTTCAGATTTAGTTGCTTGCTGAAGGGGAATACAGAAGGATGTCCCAGTAGTGTCTCTGAGGGATATGGGGTAATCTTGCTTTTGTTCTGCACATCTCAGTGTTATTAAGCGCAGGAAGGCCTGTAACAGAACAATATGATGCACTGTCATGATTGCAAAGGCGTGCTATTTGCTGATGTTGTTTTATCCTTGAGAACAGTATTATGCTTGATACTCTATATTTTACATCTTGTGAAAATTTTAGTCCTCGTTTTGTGGGTGCCGGCGAGTGATAGCACTCTATACAGAGAACCTCCATTACGGTTCAGTCTCAGTTGAGGAAGCAGTTCATTCACATCTCATGTATGGAAATGGTGTAATGGTTCCGTCAAGCTTGCCCTTCCTGCTTTAGGTCCCGTCACTTCCTGCTGCGTAGGGATCGAAAGCGGAGGTGCCAGGGTAGACAGGTGTCGCACGGACGCACGCGGTGCTGCGGACCCTCCCACCACTGCACCGCATCCGGCTCCTGTGCCAAGCAGAGCCGCAAAATCTAGGCCCGCCCTTTTAATCTTAGAAGCATACCGAAATGTCGATCCATTCATCTCGTTGACAGTCGATGGATGGGGAAAGAAATCTTCAGCCCATGCGATGGTTCTCCCTTAGACACACCAATGACATTCTTTAGGCAGGAGGGGAAGAAGTGGCTGGCCAGCTGTGTTTTACCTGCAAATAACTCAGATGATAACGAATTTGCTGGTTATACAATATCATTGGCTCACCTCTATGCATGCATCGATTTTTTTGCCAGTCACATGTTTTACTGAGGCAGCAGAAGTATGTAATCCTTTAATGCTTTGAGTCTGGATGAAAACGGCACACACCGTTAGCTGTATTAATGGTAGCCCCGTACGACTGATTTGCATGAACCGCGGTCCGCTGTTCACGTTTCCATCCAGCCTGGTTAGAACTGTTTACTTTTGTGTGACCCAACTGGGAAGGTGTGCCCGTGTGTGTGTTTCCTCCAAAGATAAAATGGCACCATTTCACTGTTCAGAGTTATTTCACAAACGTATTGCACAATTTATTATGCATTCCTTTGACAAACGTTATCCTCAATTGTGCTAAAACAAAAAAGTGAAACTTGGTTAAGGAATGAAGGTCAAGCTCTCTCGAGCTTATATTTGTAGCTAAACAGTAGTATTTGGCATGAAAACATACTGGAGGGGCATAATTTTGTGTGGGGATGTATAACTTGTTTGGCTATGGCTATCACTAGCTGCTTGTAATCAATTTGAGCAACTTTACTCACTTCCAATAAATTACTCCCCATGTCTGTCCATGTGCTGCATGAATCTACACTAACTCACATCACATGCTGTTTAATTATTGTCACTGTGAGCGTGGAGCAAAAAAACGTTATATTACAACTGAGTTCAACTTTCTGGTATCAACAATAGAGAGCAGTCCAAAGGGTCTTTGCTACAATGGCCTTAAGGTGGTGGACAATTCATCAATTCAAAGGAGCCGAACTGTACAAATGACTATAAGGAATTGGAACTTCAGGAGAACTGCTGTTGTACCTTAGAACAAGTAGCTGTGGGGGGAATCCATGGCGCCCCAGATTTAGTGAATATCTGTATGAATAATGAAACAAACGTCTGACACTGCTTGTTTCACGTACATCTGTCCAGACAGTTTAAGTATAACTCTCCATCAACGGCTCCGCCATGCCTGCACAATACTGTCAATTGTCTTCTTTTTCTCACGCTCCATTTGTGGCGAAGTTCTGCCTCGCGAGGAACGTTTGAAATTCAAACACCTTGACCGATTAAACTGCTCCGTGTCTGGAAAGAGAAAAAAAAAAAAAAACTCGTCAAAGTGTATTGGCAGAGAATGCTCTCAATGCATGTTTTGGTATTAGATCTGATGTGTTGATAAATATTTGCTTTTTCCATTAGAGTAAAGTTAAATACAGAAAATTTGTGGCCTTCATTTTTTTTTGAATCCTACGTAAACTTTCATTTCATGGAGGGCGTGGGGGCTGGATTTTACTTTATAGCTCATTCTTCTTGTTTGCTGTCACACATTTTCTAACATATGACTTTTTTGTGGTAGTTCGTTATTTTTCCCGTATGCTGACATTTAAGACAACGAGATGTAATGAGAAGCGGGTCAATATAACAATGCCTCTCCGTTACCGAGCTGCATGTGTTCCCTACTGTTAGCATCCTGCAGATGTCCTCACACCATTTAGGAGGGCCAGTGGGGGAACCTCGCACAGGCTAATTCAAGGCCTCCCATTGAAAGCCGTGTGACATAGTTTTCTGCTAAACCAGAAATCAAGGCCTCGGACGGGCCTTTTTCTCGTCAGGCATAGGGGTAGTGTATGCTTTTTGACAGTCGCCCCTTTCAAGATTAATGGCCTTATGAAAACCTCGTGTCTTCTGCTGAAAGCCAGGCCTGATAACTGTCAGTGTTGCCAGCATAATAGCATCATCCAAACTTTGGAATCCAAATGACAGAAAGAGCATCGATGTCATAACAGATCTGCAGGCTCCTCGTCTTTCCCGTGAGATACGTTGTGAGGCTGCCTTGTCTTCCTTACTCACTGGGGTTAAAAAACGTCTCCTTCCATTTCTTCTTCCAAGGAGTGACCTTGCTTTGAAAGAGTTTAAACTTACAACGTAGTCGAATAAAAATAAATAAATAAAATGCTGGTATCATGGAAGCCAAAATTACAAGAACTAACTTGTATGGGCCTTGATTTTCTGAACTCTTTTCAGGAAAAATAAACATTTCATTGTACAATGTTCCACTAACTGCACTACTGAGGAAATTAGTAGTCATTGTGATGGCGTTTAAACAAATTTACACTAAATTACACACAGGAACGTTAGAATAATATTTCAGTAAGGTTTTTTTGTTCCCCTACAATAAAATACTGAAACTGAATTAATATGTATTTGTGTTCCCTTCTCCTGTCCCTTTGTTGAGACATAAATTTACAAATGAATAGTTCCATTTTAAATGCCCCATATGATGCTGATATAACCTAAGTAGGTTCTCATCTTGGCGATATCGATGAAGTGTATGTTTGCTATCTCGTTTTTCCGCTGCCCATGAAAACATTTTCATTAGCTCGCAGGACTTTATTATGTTTTCTTTTGACCGATGAGCTCTTTTTTGTCATTATATTGTCGAACCTGTTCCCGAACGACAGTAGCTTCTGCATTGTTTTAATGCTGTTGCATCAGAGAGTCATATTAACGGATGAAAGGGTGCTTTCCAATGGACGGGTTCCCTTCTACACTGCGGTTCCACGAGAATCGGGAGGGTCTGGGAGTGGTCCAGGCACTATGACCTCAACACCCCTCAGATGAGAGCTTTCAGAAGGGGCATCACCAGCTGCTGTAGATTCACAGGCTTGCAGATGGCCACCGTCCTGCCCAGTGTCACTTCTGGGAATCTGCAGGGGAAGGTAGCTTGACAGACCAGCCACACACATGTGCGTATATATTTAGGGTCTAACAGACAGGAGGTGACTCTCAATTTGCTTGTGTTGGTTGGAGATGAAGTCATTCTCCTACACTGTATGTTTACAGGACATTTTTTATGAATTGTGACTGCTGGAAAAGGAGGGTGTGGTGAATGGAATCACTCTGTCTGAAATGCCCTTAACTGGGCCCTATAAATCACTGTATATGTGCTCCCCTTAAATATCCTGGATTTCTGCAGAAGGAAATGATGGCTTTAGCTACCGTGCCATTGCAGTTAATATTATACTTGACCAGTAATATTTAGTGCAAAATTATGACAATGATGAATTGTCATAATTGTGTTGGTGCTTCCAGCTGACGTGAACAGGAGTTTAACTCACAGTAACGTGATTAGATAATCTTGTCAGAGCTAGTTATTAGCAGATGGGGATGAAATATATTCATTTTCACCAGCAACATCCAGAATTCACCATTTATTTGCTGTTGCCTTGGTCTCTTTTTGTAGTGTTTATTTTTGGCATTGTAATGATGGAAGTCGTGTGAAAAGCATAGCATAAGAATAAAAATAAGTAAATATATTATAAGTATGAATATTTATATAATAATGATAGCTGTTCTAATTAGGACAATCGGCAAATGATATACAGGCATCCTTACGATTCTTGACATAAGAAATTAAGTAAAATTAGAAGCACAAAAGGTGATTTTAGTTTTCTATTCGAAATAAAAAAGTCGCAGTTGAGAGTTTTCCAGAACCAAGGCGATTCACACTCGGTATTTTTGAGCGGAAAACTCTGAACAGCATGTTGGTGGTCTCTGCAGGATTGCCGCGGGCTTGGCTTTGTGAGGAAACGACGGGACTAACCTCCCTCAACGGCAGCGAGTCGCCATAAAGGTAATGAGAGAGCTGCCAGGTTTACTCAAGGAGGCAACTTTCTGGGGATGCTAATCTTTTTTGCTGGTTAGCATCATCGGACTATAACGTTGTCAGGACTGTTAACCTTTTCGTGTCTTGGGGGTTTCGCAGATGTATTGAACTTTAAGGTGCAATCCCCTGTGTATATTTCTCCAATAACAAACAAAAGTTTTTATGACCCTTATAGCAGAGCCGGATGTGCGAGCCAACTGGCCCAGCAAAGCTATGGCTACCACACTGAAATGTAGTACAATCAAACAGGCGGCGACATGGGGAACGTCCTTCAAGCCAGTCGACCCATTGTACAAATACGCCCACGATCGGTGTGGTGAGATTTGGCCGAAACTCACGAAACAAGCTGGGTGGCGGGACAGCCGGGGCCGAAAAAAGCCTCCACGAACGCACTCTGCTCAGAAGGCGCCCTGGACGCCTCCGCATGCCGACGTGTGTCTTCCCTGGCAGGGATTCTCACGGTCATTGGGGGGGAAGCTAAACAGGAGCCCATGCCGGATGGTGGGTGGCCAGTGCCGGAGAAAGGCGGGTCACACTTTGACCAATTCTAAGCAGATTATAGTCTGAATGAAAGAAATCTGAACGTAGCCCAAAAGCAGAGCACGGGCAAGACAGCCACAAGGGTTGCCAGAAAACTGCCTTTTCATTAAAATCCATGCATGCAGTCAGCGCCTCACAGGCCTGTCCATGACAACTCGTACTGCTTCATCAGCATATCCCAGAGCAGTGGTGACTTCACCCAAAGCCTCTTTTATTCCTGCAGTATTGTTAGCTTCTGCCCCCTTTATTTACAGGACTGAGACACTGCTGGTAAATTTAAGATGTTTTTTGTTGACAAGAAACTTCTGCTATTTACAGTAAAGTGTTCCTTATCCTTTGAGAAATATTTGCAACTTAATAGGTGTTTTTGCTGTAGAAAGGAAAATGTAAGGGAAGCTGCCATAATGTGTTTATTTACTTATCCCGAATTTCCCTTTGGGGATTAATAAAGGGCTCTATTTTGATGATCTAACGCAAAGCGTCAAGAGTAAGGTGCAAGTAACATTTATGGGCGTGTCCAAATCCATTTTGCTATTTTGACGGTAGAAAAAACAGACTTTGCAGCAGCACAAGGCGCAAAAAGGTTGTCCTAACTCTCTTAATTATTCAGAGGTGTGTTTTGGGCGTAACATGCGATACACTAATCAGAATGGCAACGTCACCTCACCTTTAAAAGGCAGGGGCGCATGAGCTATGGCGGATTGCTATTATAATGGTGTGTTTACCTGGCAAACTGGACCGGTTTTTGGCTGAGGAAACGGTCTTGCTCATACGTGAATTTGTTGGAGCAAATCATTTACGGGAGCACCACTGGTCCACCTAAGCCTTTCAAGGTGAAGCAGGTGTGGGAATATGGAGAGAAATTTGTTTGAAAATGATTCTCTCTATAAGATGTACTCTATAATAAAACGTATATGAAAGAAATAAGATAAAATAACAAAGAACCATTAGTGCACCTCGAGCGCATACCTGTGTCTGTAACGAGCATCGTGCACCCGCACGTTTCTAAAACGCGCCCCTTAAATATCGTTTAATAATATGCCACTGACTTTACACGTGGTTTTTGTTGGTCAAAAGCACAATGTCATTTCGCTGCCTTAAAATAGCAATGCACCAACATTGCGCCCAGCCACACCTCATTTAAAAACCACCACTCCTACAAGCAGGAAGCGCGCGCAAAATCATTTGTTATTTTGAAAACAAATGCGCTTGGTGTGAAAATGAGGAATGTGCTGGTATGAAAATAAGAAAACCACTTTGCGCTGTGCTTTCCGCCAGTGCAAAATAGGGCCCAAAGTATCTATCTCTGTCTGTCTTATTATTGGAATAATAAAGGTTATTAATGCTTAATGTTACAGGGGTCCCTCCTTTTGGGCTGTACTTACCACCTTCCATGATGGACCACCATACTGTCCAGCGGTGATGATGTTGACCTGCTTGCTGTAATTTTCTGACGATCAGCTGTGGTTCAGAGATTTGGTGGTGGGGTGGGGATGGGGGGGAGTTGATCTGCGCAAACACCCTTGAGAAAGGTTGATTTAAGAATGACCAGGAAGCGATTAGGGACCTGACCAGCCTGTCCATGGAATAACCGAAGAGGATTCTGTGGCCGAACTCTGGTGTCATGCTGAAGTTCAGGATCAGAGTCTCCAAGCTCAAAGACAAAAGGATTGCTGGACATGCCAAATTCTTCATGTCACATGATGCTGCTCGACTGAGTCATGGACCTTAAGAGTGATGACTTGTGGTCAGATGAGTGGTGAAATCCGAGCACCTTTTAATAGTCTGTGATGACATTTACCACACTCTGACCACTCAAGGAGAGATTATTCTCACCTGGCCTAATTAGAAGTGGTTTACACCTTTCCACAACCTTAAATGGCTGATTTTCTTGCATCAGCAAAATAAAAAGGCAACAAAGTAGATTTGTTTAATTGCACAATCATTTTGACTAAGCATGCATTTGCTTTAGGTTTACTTTAGGCAGGGTGTCACGTAAGAAATAAGAGAGACTGGTTTAGTACAAACCATCTGACTGGCCCTTCCTTTGGAAAACTCATCGAACACGCTCTGAAAGTCCAAAAATGTTTCTGGATAAATCACAGCCCAGTCACCGCCGGTGTTTTGCCGCATACTCTGCAGACTGCTCCCATATGCTGCGACACATGTATGCGAAGAAACGTGCAGAAATGGAATTTCACGACCTCCCCGCGACCTTCCTTCCACACAGAGGGGAAATTGGAACATCAAATGAAAAAAACTGCAGCAGAGCGCCTTGGAGAAGGTGTCATGGTCAGCTAATGGAAGCCATGCAGCTGAGATCGGAGATGGTGGCCAAGCAGGCATTGAACGTTTATTTAATTTTCGTCTGTGTGTTTCTGTGTGAGGGTGTACCAGCCCGAAGATGTCGCTTTTATGTCAATATGTTACTGTGAATTTGCATGTGCGTACAAAGTAATTTCTTCTTGTTACGTTTAGGTAAATGTCTGTACATTTCCATGTGCCTACATGTGTTGGATTACTTGAGGGTGTGCTTAAGTTTGTCTTGTGTGTGTGTGTGTGTGTGTGTGTGTGTGTGTGTGTGTGTGTGTGTGCGAGCGTATACAATCAAATAACCAGACTGCAATATCCATTCTACCTGAGCTGTTCAGTTTTTGCAAAATAGATATTGGCGATCTAATCGTCTTCTTGCGAAATAGCCATGAGCGATCTGATCGTAAATATGCTCCCAATCAAGTTTGAATTGGCGAATGGCGTTATCGTTGTCACCTGACACTGGAGCTACCATGTTCACAGGCATGTGTGCGGGATTAAATGAGGCTAAACAGTGCCAGAGTGGCAGCATAAAATCTTAGTATGAGTCACCTCTGTCGGTATCCGTGCTTTCAGGGGCACAGTCCGCCAGCACTGAATACCTGAGAAATTAGCCACATACACATATAGTATTGATAAGCTGGCAGCCTCTGTCCTTGCTTGGATTGGAAATAAAGCAGTGATTGATCGTGCAGGAAATAAAACTGGCCCATTTCATTGTAAATTGTCTCACTGGCCTTCCCAAACAATAACAGAAAGGAATGCACCATTTTAGGGGGGGCAAGGGGGTGCATTAAATATGAGAAGGCCAAGCAGCAAGGTCTGAGCTGGCGCCAAGCACCAGGACTAGGCAGACCACCGGTTTCTGGCGGACTCATGCCCACCAACCTCAGCAGACCACAGAGACCGGGAAAGCCTGCTCTCACTCCCTGCAGCAGAACTGAGTTCTTCTCCCAGCATGCCGTGGGAGTAGTTTCCTGCCGACGAATCCCTGTAATACAACTTCCTGCTGGTCAAAGAGCCAGCCTGGTTAACTATCCAAACAAGTTGGATTTTCCTTCACCCTGGAGTGTGAGTATTGGGGCTGACCTACCCTCCCATTTCCCCATGCTTCCAAAGGCTGCTTTAAATCACACATCCTTTTTTCCCCAGTCATTCTTGACTCTTTACTGTGTTTGAGGAAGAACTGACACAGAACATTTGTTATACATTTAACCAAATTCTCACTAAGGGAAACCGATAATTAATACTATTTACTGTTTATTAATTACAATTACAAAAATCTCAATGTAAAGTTCAACTTTTTCTACAAGGAACATTTGTGAACCTGGAAGCTTTAAAACTGGTTGTGCCCTCCCATTTAAGTTTTTTTTCACACACAAAGGTCCTGGTCACAGCGACAGGGGGCATGGAGCCTATCCAAGACAACAGAGGTCACAAGGCTGGGGTACATCCCTGACGGAATGTCAATCTATTGCAGAGCACATACATACATACACACAATCACACCCTGTGTGCAATTAAGAGATGCCGATTAGCAGAGCTGGTTCTATAGGGGGTGGCCAGGAAAGGCCGGTGTCCCCTTGTTAATAGACTTAGACCTACTTGCCCCCCCCCCGTAATTTGATTGGTGGCAACACAAGTTTCTTTTCATATGTGCCCCTCCAACAAAACAGCTGGCCTCAGCCTGACCTCCTTTCTTGAAATGGTCTAGGTCACTGCCACTTAGACTAAATACATGTTTTTGGGCTGAGTGAGGAAACCAGAGTACCTGTAGAAAACCCGCAAAATGCAGGAGAACATGCCAGCCACACTGAACAGAAGGGATTTGAACCCCACTTCCTGATGGGTTCAGACAATCCTGCTACCCACTAACCAACCATGCTGCCCCTGATATTTGTCATTTTATTATTTATCCTTCTTCATGTATTTACAGTGAGGCCTTTTTCTTGAGCTGTCCAAGACAGATGCAAATTTGCCGAATTGCTAACCGTCTGTTGCAATTAACTAAATTAAGCACTTAATGCTTTAACTCTGCAGTTGAACTCGGAGAAGTAGCTGGAGGATTTTTTCGTACATTCAGTGTTCTGTCACTGTCTGCTTAGGCCGAGGCAAATTAATTTCTTCGTGCAAAGGGAACTGGACGAACAGGTTGAAAGCAATACGCGTGGACTCTAGGGCCCCTGGGAGTCAGTGAAGCATGACACTATTAGCATTCTAAGCTAAAATGTTTGAGTTAAACCAAAAATGGATTTGTCACTGTCTCCTTGTCTGAAGATGAATCATTCTTCCAGTAGCTGTTTTTCTTTCACTCTTTCCAAACTGCAGCCAAAGCAAGCACAAGCAGGCCCTGAAGAAAATATTTGATTGGCTCTATTTAATAGTTTTTTTTTTCCCCTCCTGCATTCTGGACAAGAAAAGATGATTCGAAGATTCCAAGGGATTGGGTGGGGGAAGGGTGTACTTGCAATTTTTCAGGTTGTAAAAAAAAATGTATTGATGTAAGATTTGATCATATATTACATTCAGGCTGATGGTCCAACTGTAAGTGAAAATGTAATGTTTAAATGTCTTCCACCAGGTAACATCTGCAGTGTTCGGAGCCATTAAAACCTGGTTCTCTCCGGTTTTCTGAAAGCACTGGACAGCACAGCAGATCTGTGGGAAGTTCAGGCCTCGGAACCAAGCATTTAATTTGGCAATTCCACAAACGTACAATTCATCCCCCCCCCCACCCCCACCCTTTTGCCATGCTGTGGGTCATATCAAGTTCTTGAAGAGAACTCAGGTAGATAGCTGAGATCCTCTCGATAAAGGGGTGCAAAGTGATGACAGGATTGCAAAATCAGCCCCCTTAAAGGAGGGGCAGTGCAGGGGTGAGTTGGAACGTGTCTCTCTCAGCAGGGCGTCGGGTTCCAGTGAGGTCCTGGGGTCTGTGCGACAGGCAGAAGGGTTTCTCTGGCTCCCTCTAGTGTTTTCTAAATAAAATAAAAAAAACAGGATTCAACAGTCCTCCATGCTACCCACTCTACTTGCACACTGATGGTCTGTTTTACATTTTCACCACCATTCAGCCACAGGCCCGTCTTCTCCATGGTTGTTTGCTCTACTAGAAGAGCTATGAAGTTAAGATGGCTGCATGTAGAATGAATGAGAAGCTTTCACACAACCATTAATAACTAGACTTGAGAACTTGATGCCTAGTGCTGCGACTCCTGTCTGCATGTTAACCATGTCTGTTTGGGTTTGCATAAATATTTCTATATATTTTTTTGTTGAGATGACAAACTTAATACAACCTAGTGGTGGGACAAATGAGGCTTAAAAACCCGTGGAGGGTGAGAGTATTCCAAATTACCAATCAATGATTTAGCACAGCACTGAGTGGTTAATTCAGGATACTCCCGCCCACTGTGGGTTCCCATCACTAACACAAGCTGTTCAACAAATAGCACATTTGAAAAGCCTATTTAAAGACAGGTGAATAATTTGCACTCGACTTTGTTTTAAAGTTCAACATGCAAACTGAAAATGAGCAAGAATCTAATACTTCTCATCAAGGAGAGGGTGTATGGGAGGGGGAAGGCTTGCTCTCATTTTCCAGAACATTGCCCATTCGTTATTCACATTTCTAGGATGTCAGGAGAAAGCATGGCCGCATTTGACTAAGGAGTCACACGGGGGCAATAACATCTACCGAGTTTATACGTAAACATGCAGGTGGAAATAAGGGACCCTGGCTGTAAATAACTCTCATGCTGGTCATCAAAAAACGTATAAGAACATTAAAAAGATGACCCCGGAACTTGTCAGATGTGACGTTTTCCACTACCATTATTAGCTTTTTAATGCTCAGATTTGATTCAGTATTACTTACTAAATAACATTTGAATTTCAAAATATATTTTACATAGAATGAATTGGCATTAAAAAAAAACAAATTAAACATAACCTAAAAATGATTGTTTTGATTGATAGCACACTGATTATTTTGTAAAACTGTATTTCAGTAACGCCTTTAACTGCTGTATAATTACCGGTGTTAGTAATAGTTATTGCAATATGAACTTGACTTCCTCTCTCCAAAGTATTAGGTTATGAAAGAAGCAAGCAAAAACATCATTTTTAGTCTAAAACTGTTTACATCTCATACAGGGGAAGCTATTATCCGTTTAATCTTCGCGAGGGTTTTGAAATTAAACCATAAAATGCCAAAATACGCGGCCAGTATAAACAGTTGCATGTGCCCACGACCCCAAACGAAAGCCTGCTGACGAGTGAAGCAAGCCAACATCTCTGTCGGACCTGCGGCTGCTTGTGATGAGCAGGCAGGTCGAATTTTTGACTGTACGCCAACTTGGGTGCGACCAACAAAACGAGTGAAATTGTGAGAGCGCTGTCTTTAAAGGTTTTCATGTACAGGGCAACCAGCTCATAGGCACCACCCTCTGGAGATAAATAGAAATTACATATGGTGATCGAAATACTTTGTCCGTCTGTTCAACTATTCATCTGAATCCGAGGTGGCCTGGAGACTTTAAAAGGCAATATAGGGCACATATAGGGGTACACTTTGGGCGGGAGGCTAGTACATCACAGGCTAGTGCATCACACCTGCATATGCACAGTTAAGAGACATCAGTTAGCCTAATTGCATATTCTTGGACCTGCATAACAGAGAGAACATGAACTCTCCGCACACACTGTCAAACCTGGAGGTGTGACATAAAACTGCTAACCATGCTGCCTGAAAAACTTGTGTATGTTATTTATATTTAAAAAAAACCCATTTTTTATTGAGTCTTTGGTACGGGTGCTAAACTTGCTGGGCTCTAGTTTTTTTTTTCCAACAATGTCTGCTGTGACATTCCTTCTGCAGTCCTACTGTCCGTTTCATCTACTGTCACATCATGGTCTACAGAACAAGATGACAGCCTTGCCTTGTCAACGTTAAGCTGAACTTATACAGCAGAGACTAAACTGTCTTTCATTTTACATTTTTTATTGTTTCCCTCACCAGTATAGGAAGAGCTAAGTATTCAATAAGAGACTATGACAGCTATAATCAGACAGAAATTAAATGCCGGGAACTGCATCATGACTGTAACAGTTTATAATGACTTCCTATCATTAAAATTGCAGCACGGCCCTAAACAGGAAAAGTGGATCATCTTTTTTGTCTCTGGCCTGAATATTGAATTGATCCTAAGGAATCTTTCTCTGCATCCCCTAGCCATACTCAGGCTGACCCACAAATCTGCATTCGCCTCTGTTTTCTGGTAACTCTGGAACACCGGAACTATTCACATATGACCAGAAATATAATAGTTTACCCCAAACTAAAATAAATCTTTATCAAAGACTATAAGTGAAGTAATTGCATTAATATTCAAAATTATTCCAGAGTTTTGGAGTGAAAACTGGAGTGAAATGTGAACAATGTACTTTCCTTCCACAGAGATGACGTCCCTTCCTGGAGACCGCTGGGCTATCCTTTATTCTACAGAAGATGTCACTGGCAGACGTGACAGAGTGTAAGTGGGATGACCTGCTCTGGATGGCACACTGCAGAGCATCCGTATGCTTCACTTGCACATGGTGGGAGGTGCTCAAGGTGTCAGAGGCAGCAGGCTGAAGAAAAACTTCCAGAGCATTGAAAGGCAGCTCAGAGCCTTAGTGACACTGAGTGATGTCCTGATGGCATCCAAGCTCAGAGCCAGTCAGTACTAGAGCAGCCAAGATGTTCTCTGTATTCATAAAAGGAGCACCAGGCATGATTATGTGCCAGGTGTGAGTATAAATACTATTTAATCATGTGTTAGTAGCAGTACCAGTAAATATTTTAAATTTACTTATTTAGCTGTAATCTTTCAAACAGTATCCTGAAATTTTGCACAACTGAACATTTTACCAGAATAATTCAGCTTAAGTATTTTTATATTTGGGCTGTCCAAGAATACACATAAGCAAAATATCAGGTTATAAATTTTTATGAGATGCAACCACAACTTACTGATCGATGTCCGGAAATCTGCACAGTAAATGTTATTTGTTCACTGTTGCCACGTGTTTATCAGTAGATGGCAGTATAGGCTAAAGTGTCGGCATCTTTGGCTAAGTGATATTAGGAAATGCATCAGTGAGAGGTCATGGTGAGTGTTCAGCTTTGCCCTGCATAGAGCATCAGGCATACAACATAGGCAATGTGCACTCTGTGCTCCCCACTTACCACAGTCCTACACTGGGTAAGTGCTACTGGACAATGGATGGATGGATGGGTAATATTAGCTTCATTGCATTATATTACTAAAACATATCAAGAGTGCAATGTATTCTGATTTCCTGGGTTTTCCATGATTATTGTGCCCAGGGTGTACCCCAGGGTATATCCTGTCCAGGGTGTACATCAGCCTTGAGCCCTTTGCTGCCTGGGATCGGCTCCAGATTCTGTTTTTACATGAACATTGAAAGAGCCGTGGTAATCTTGGTCATTTTAGGTTTCAACTCAAGTGGAATAAAAGAATGACAGTAATTTTTCTAAAAGTAATGGTGTGTTTGTATAGAATTATAGTACATATGGGTACAAAATCTCAAGCACCAATTAACATGTCATCCTTCCTGTTGTGTGTGTCTTTGTTTAATTTCCTAGGCATTAGGCAATGGGGCTTATAATTAGTAATAATTTTGCACCTCACCAGAAGGGGGCAATGTACTCCAGCGATTCCAGGGTGTGGCTACCAGGCATGTTAGTGAAACAGAAAGCAGGAGTGAGCAGCTGCTCCCCAAAAACATTTCGCCATGATCAGGAGGCCTTCGCATTTACACTGGCCCCATGGAAATCAGCGTACAAATTCGTGCAAACAGAGACAGAAGCATGCACTTAGAACGACATTCAGCCGAGGCCAAAAGTCTACATAGTATGTCGAGGCTTAATATAGCTGTCTCTTAGCTTTTGGCATTACCTCTTAGGGAAATAAAACAGATACTCTGACTGACTTTGCACAGGAAAGGTATGGTAACATAAGTTGTGTGGAGCTATGAGACACTGAGTTTGAAAGTCTTTAGCCTACGTGTAGGTTAGCTTTTGGCCTCAGCTGTGGTCCATGATCAGTCACATCTCATCATGTTCATCAGTCTAGACTGGGAGGCTCATTAAGGATCTCCTTCCAAATATATCTATAACCTGCCTGAAGTCAACAAATACATCCTTCAGTAGACTTGACATTTATATAACGGTCAGGTTAAACATTGACATTAATATAACGGGTAGGTTTAACTAATGGCGAGTAGATTAAACTGATTCTTGGGCCATTTTTCAGGATGTGTGGAATGGTCCAGTACTAGTACAGCCTGGGATGGATGTGTGTACAACTTACATGGTTAGATGGAAGCTACAGACTCCTGGGCTGATGTTTACACTGTACGACGGTTACACATTGCAGGTAACTGTACATTAGATGTACTCTGTCCTCATAAAGCCTATTGGATATGTGGGTAAAGCAGTCAATGACTGATTGAATTAACCTTCCTTTCAGGAATACTAGAAGACAGTAGAATAACAATGTACTTGGGTGCCATGACCGTATTTACAGTAGGTCATTGTCATTAAGCAGTCAATAAGTTAACGTTACTGGTCTTGCTCTGGGAACTTTGGAAGACGATCCATGAGAAAAAGTCACCCCCAAATCTGCCCTACCATGACTGTAAAGACCAAGCAGCCGGCTTGGATCTTCTATCGTCACATTCAATGGAGCTGTTCCGCGTCACGCGAAGGACGTAAACCCTGCGTGACATGCGGGATACAGCTCGAATACGTGCAAACAAAAGAATAAAACCAAGAGAAAATTCGAAGCACCTCCTGTCAGCGAGTTCCAAGCCAGGTTCACCCCGAATAAAACGTCGTGCTTTTCACGCGCCCGTTTCCAGGCACAACCTCCGTCCCCTTCACTTTGAAAGCTGAACAAATGTCACGACACTGATCCCGCCTACCTCTCTTGGACTAATTTCGTTTCGGCGAGCACGGTGCTATCTCTGCGATCCTGACAGACAATTGTATTTACTATTTTCTTTTCACAAGCTAATAAAAGAGGACCAGTTATTGCATCAGATTATATGAAAAACTGTTTAATGATTCCAATTTATAACCCTACACTGAATAATGATACATTTAACAGCTGACAGCTGATGATGAATGGAAGCTCATATAAAGGAGATCTGTGCTGAAGAACGTCTGGAGATGAATTGCACGCTGATACAAACCCACGATAAAACAAAATAAGAGCCACTAGAAGACTTAATAATATGCTATTCATTTTGAAGTGATTATTGGTAGTTAATAAAAGATCACAAATTAAAAAATATATATATAGTACAAAAGACATTTGGAGGGTAATCTAACCTCCCCTCCCTCCCCCTTCCCATTCAAAGGCTTTCGGTTAACAACTGAAGTTCTCAGCCTACTTTTTTGGTTCCCCTGAATGCTAAGGTGTAACATTTACGGCTCTTCTTCCCGTGTTCCAGGAAGTTTCAAATGTCCTCCCGGTTGGATGGACCTTTGGACGCCCAAAGTCTGAAATTCTGCCATATGCTGCTGGCCTGCTGGCTGCAGAGGGGCGATGCAGGTGAATGTGCATGGTGTTGCTGCACGGCCGGGCCCAGGCTGCAGATTTCAGTGCCTCGGTTCTCTGGCCACATGCTGTAGGTGTTGTGGGATTAATTACTTGACCCGGTCATCTTTGCCCCAACAAGGTGCTCAGTGTTAGAGTAGCATTGATTATTCAAGGTGGTACACCTACCCAGGTGGCTTCAGAGACAAATTCATGGCCGCTGGTTCCACTGCCAACCTCACCTCTTTGATGTTTACCATCCATGCCACGGAAAGGGGCAATAATGTGGAATTTGAATGATAAAAGTGCTCAGTTGATGAGAAAATGCTAATTAATGGGAATATGAGCAGACAATTTGATCAAGAAATGAGGGAAAATTAGAAATCTACATCATGTTTGCTTTGACACTTAGGTGGTGGATAAGAAGGGAACCACTGAGAGTGGGAGATGAAGCTGACGTGGACTCGTGGGTGGGGCTGACCCTGTCAGGTGACCCCACCTGAGAAGAATGCTACACCCGGTCCCAGGAAGATGTGGAAGATGAAGAGGATGTTTTTGAGGAGACGAGCACCAGTTTCTCCATTTGATGAGCGTCAGATTCTTCTTTTCTGTTCGACCGTCACTCTTCAGAACCTTAAATAGTATCTATTCTGTGTGGTATGGACGGATAAATGAACGCCCCATAAAAAGAGTGTGAGCTCGTTGCTTACAGGGCCGTAAACACTGTTAGAAGGGAGATTATTGGCAGTCATGCCAGCTGTTGTACAGAAGCAGCAATGGACACTTTGCTGAGGTGAATTCATGCTCAGCATTCAAGACATCCTACCTTGCCGGTTCTCCAGATTATCACTGACTGCCTCATTTCCCTTCTTCGGAGTTCTTTGCAGTAATAGGCACTCTAGAACACACCTGTATTTTTCTTTTCACTGGGGCAGCATGGAATATTCTGGAAGAAACTGATTCGCTAGCCATCACCTGTCATCAAAGCATCTTTGAAAATGTTGCCAGCATGGCATCGATTTCCTACTGTGTTGAAGGATGTACAAGCAAAAATAACGCTCCCCATGCCAAAAAAAACCCAAAAAACTTTTGTCGCGAGAGACCCTCACTAGGTTGCAAAGTCATAGTTTGGTTCAATATACTCCCTGCATGAGCTAATTTGAAAATCATTACCTTCTACCTGCTTCTAAACCATTTTCTCATGATTCAGCAGTGAGGCTCAAAACATCCAAGCAGGCAGCTGATTTATCACTTAGCTGCAAACTGTAAAGCCTGTATTTCCTATATGGGCTGGTGTGTCCCCAAATCATCGGCAAAGCAGCACAGCTTTTAAAATCTCATCCCCATATTCCACAGTGTTAAATTACAATTGCAATGTGAAGAAAATGATTTCACATCTATGTTTTTTCCACTTGTATGTAATACAGCGTAAATTGCAGGTCGAAGCAAAACATTTATGTGGATATACTGGGAGCTTACAGTCAGAAAGTTGACCAGTTTTGATTACTATAACTATAGTATCTGACTCTTAGGAAGGAAGGGGTGTTCTAGTGGACTTGTGATATGCTCACTATGGACTATATGGATGGTTTATTCTGAAATCTTGTGTAGGTCAACTATACTGTTACTCATGCTCACTGAAATGAAAGGACTTTTAATCTGATAGAATCTTCAGAGCTCTTTTTTTAATTACTCGAGTGCATGTTCACCCACACTCATACTTGTTAAGCTGTATGTTGTTTATTGTAAAAACGATCATTATCTACAGAGCAAGGCATCGATGCTGAATATGATCAGGCAGTTGCATTTGTTTAACTATTTATTGTGTGCTGGATGTGGCAGTGCCTTTTTTGGCTTCTTTTGGCGACATTGCGCCCTGTTGCTGAAACTAACGCTCTGTGGTTTTTGGATGCTGAAGTTGAATGATGTGGCAGGCAAATACAGCGTCGCCTTACGCTGCACCAAAGCTAACTCCAGGGGGCGCAATGCGCAAAGTCCACGCTCGCAGCCACTGATGCCCCGATTGGTCGTCTGTCATCCTCAGCGCCGTACGGCTGTGTGTCATTCGCCTCGGGTCCATCCCCCAATGTGCCATCCTCAGTAATTACCTGACTCCCAGGCTTTCTCCCTGAACAAGGTTCTCAGCTCTCTGCATTTGTTCGGGGGACATCCTCACTGCACTAGAGTGTCCTTCTCCCCGGACATATTCCCCCCACCCCCACCCTTTGGAGAGACCTTAGGCCAAGCTTGAACAACAAGGTCCTGAATGGGACATGGCCAGTCTATTGTACCATCATGCTACTACATCTCTTCATACGGACACCCTTCGCTCCACGTGTGATTCTCTTCTCCCCTTAATTTGGACAGCCCTCGGATTCTCTCGGGCTGATCAATACAGCCCCACGCTGACGTCAGCGCCCCCTTTTCATCGGACGCTCCTGATGGTGGGAAAAATGTTGTCAAGTGACCCGCTCGTGAATGGCAAAAGAACGGTTTTGGGGATTGCAAAGGGCATGCTAGTGTCTACCAAAAACAAAAAAACAAAAAAAAAAAAAGAAACCTTCACAAGACAATCGACTGACTAAGAGCTCCGAAGACAATAGCTGCGGCACCAAAATCTTTGCTCAAATAAGGCTGTTGTCTTTTGGCGACGTTTCTTGAATGTCGCACTTGCATTACATTCCGTGGAAATAGGGCAGGCTTTCTTTTATAGGGAATGCTATGGAGGTGCTTAGCCTATGCAAATAAAATTTGGGTAGGTGTACGTCTTGGGGGTGCTGTTAGAAGTGTTAAGGAGATTGTAAGGAAGGCTTCAGCAAACCTCAAGCCCCGACCCCCCCATTGCAACATCTCTGATTCCACGAAATGCACTGGCTTCGTTCAGTGTGGCATCAGTGATGATCATCTTTAAGTTTTTCACCAATTACTGCATCTATGATAAGGCCTGCAGTGTTATTTTTTTTTCCAAAATAACCATGCATTATTCTCATATGATTGTTTTTATTAGCTGGCAGAATTAGGCTTTGCATTTATAAATTGGCTGTAATTTATATGTACTGAATGAATGGACCTGAGCAGGACCAGGTCACACCAGTCTGATACCTAGTGTTGTTTTCTGCTTGACTGCAGGGGTCTTCTCCTACACAGCCTGCTTCTCACTCTTCCCTGATAACCCACGAAAGAGTAGCTCCCCCACTACCTCCCCCAGCCCATCTCTGGCGATTACGGTCGCAATAAGCACCGTCAAAACAATTTTCATGAACCCTGACCAGCGGCAGAAAGGAGAGAGAGGGGGTTTTTCGGCTGTCAGGGATGCTGCGGTGCATGCAGTGGCTGATCGCATTATTTATCAAGGGCTTTTCCTCGCCCATGCCCAATTCAGCCAGGAGTTCCGGAGCAACGGTGCACGGATGTTTAGACAGGAGAATGTATAATTATCTTTTTGTTTGCTTTAATAAGGAGGCATCCAAGAGCAATCCCAATGAACATGCACAAAAACAGCAAGGATAATATAACCCTCTTAATGCTGTGCAATTAAAACATTAATAATTGATTGCTCCTAACTAACGTACCTGGTATGCAAATTGGTGAGTCAGTTAGTTGCCGAACACAAGTATTTTCCACCGAGGCCATTTAAAGTTAACCTCTGGAAATGTTATTTTGAATGCAATGTGATGGTGGTGTTTAATTTGAAGAGGTACTTATCTCAAAGTCAACATCTTACTTCTGTTTTCCTGATACACGCTCCGTTACCTTTATTAGTTTGTAGCCTGGCAACCACAAGAGCAAAGCTTTGGCAAATGGACATATTTGTAGTAAAACAAACCCAGTATGACTCTTCAGCAATGACCCTGCCAACCATCTTTTTCTATGAAGGTGTCAGTAATAGATGCTACCTTGTCTCAGCAGGTGTGCCGGGTACTGAGAGCCTCAGCACACGGCAGGGTCAGCAACCCAGAGCTTTTACCCCCATTTATTTAAATAACAGGCCATTAAGAGGGTGGGTATCGAATGAAAAAGTAGCGATTTGTAGCTCCGGGATAAAGGAACTAATTACTTGGTGTGGTGCCACTCTTTCTCTGCCGGGACTGGGACTGCTGAGATGGCCACTAGATGGCGACAAAGAGGAGAGAAGGCAGCAAGTCAGATAAGCCTGTCTGGCTCTCAGCAGCTCAGCTGAAGCAAAACTCCTTAGTCTTTTTGCTGCATTATGATTAACAGACCAAACCTACGGCAAACAAACGAATTTGTTTCCGCAGCTGATTTTTTTCCTGACGTGGGACACATTTGGCACAAAGAATACACTATCTGTCGATTCTTTGGCAGGGCTCTGACTTTCGGAGTACTTCTGGACCCTCCTTCTGCGAGCCTCGTGGTCTGTACTCATTAGTCTTTGGCTACCGTTTGAGAACCTCACGGTAGATGTGTTCTTTCCAAACTCTCCACAAAAACAGAGCAGCTTTGAGTTCTGGACTGGAGAATCAGGGATTCGAGTATGAAGGATGTCATAGATTTTTTTATTAGTAATCTTAGGTACACCTCTGGTCTGAGAGTACCTCTGTTAGCCTTGGTATATTGAGTAAAGTATACCTCCAGAAGCTGGACTTACCTGTGAGGAATGAGAGTTGAGCAGCAGGCTCGCCTGGTATGGAGGAAAGGTAATGGAATAATTGAGAGGCCACTTGTAGGATTTGGGGGTCTCACAAGTGGCTGAGGTGCTGCCTCCCTGCCGGGGGTAATCGGCTGCACTAAAGTAGCCCAGGCTGCTGTACTCTTTTCGCAGCTGATGCTTAACCCCCACGTGCTCCACAAGTCTGCACTCTCAAGGTCTTATTCTTATCCAGCTTAACCTTAAGCAAGACGAGATGCACTCACTGAAATGAGACCCTGTCTAGTCCTGTGATCTTGAAACATTTCTTAATTTTAATATACATGAATTACTCACTCATTCACGCATAATCAAACGGCAATGAGCTTTGTGTCATACAGATATGACTCATATTATTGAGGTGCCCATGGAAGCTGTACAATCGATAGATTTCCCAGCAGTTGGTAGGAATCTCATGCACAGTTAATGCAGCATTAGGACAGTGTAAGTCTTGGCACAGAGAAGGGTTGAAGCGTGCTAATTACATAACAAGTCCGCGGTGGTAATTGAATTCTGGTTTCCCATGCACCCCTGACATTCCAACAGGAAGAAAGCAACGGCAAAGGAGGGAGTACATGGCTGACTTCCTGTTTGGCTGTGAACCGTCTTCCTGTGCAAGCGACTGCTTTCTGAACTTCTGGACAAATAAGCCGAGCATCTTCACTGCTGGGCTGTAGCCAGAGCTTTGAGGAGAGGGACTGCCAAGTTGATAACAGAGAAACCACCACGCAGAGCAAACATTTTGTGAAGGAGCCGCACGGTGCAGGATTTAGATCCTTTTAAAATCCTTTTTGTTATTTGTGGATTAATATTGTCATTATAATTTGTAGCTAGGGTTTAATCTAAAAACATGTCTTCTGGCAAATAGAGGGATAGGATGCATTTTTAGTTTTTTCATGATGTTTTATGTATATTCATCAGAATCAATGCCCAATTAAGGCTACTTTAAGATGAATTCAAAGTCATTAATTTGCCCTTGGTATTTATGGCTTCTATTGATATCACCTTATAAAAGCATCCTTTCAACATCTAAGAATAGCAAACACATTTGATTCTGTCTTTTAATGGGTTTTTATCAAACACAGAACATTGTCTTCTTGACCAGTGTTGAGAAAAGTTCTCACCTCTTCATAGAACATGTTAATTGCCATTATGGGCTTCTTCTAAAGACTATATTTACAATTTAATTAATCCTGATTTTTGGCTACCCATCTGTACAACTCACATTGAATTCTTAAATTGCATTTCCCCCCTCTTGGCCTTTATTTTCTACACATTGTTCATTTAAAAGCTTCTGAACTGTGCAGATGGGTAATGTTCAGTTCTTTAAGGAGCCATGTGGTTCAAGGTAAGGGTTTCATCCACGTCGTCAGTGCTATTTCACCGCATTGTGTGGCCCACCCTACCTGGATACGACACGCGCGTCCCACAGTAGCCAAAAGGGGCCGCCTGACTGGGCACTGAGATCAGTCTGAGATTTACAGTCTTGAATAATTATGTCTTTATATTGCCCTTTATTTATGAGACAAGCTGTCCAAGACTGCCCAAAAATCACTGGTAGGAGCCCACGCTGGATGTAGTCTTTGCAGTTGCAACTGTAGAGGCCCCAGCCAAGAGAATGAAGCCATCGTGGTAGATCTCTGTACCGGACAACATTGTTAGCCTGCAAGGTCCATTATCAGAGCTACTTGCTATTTTCTGGGATTGAATGTAACCCTAGATATATCCTCAATTCGCATATCAGCTTCATCTGCAGCAAAACACTTCACCAGGCTTCACAAAAAGGCTACACACAGAGACGCTTTCACATTTGAACACTCAGCAGTCCCCATTCTTTCACCAGCTGAAGGTGTGGGTTTTTTTTCGTTCTATATTTCACTGCACATTATTCTTCTGTATTTGTCATAATTCATTTTTTTAAGACAGAAAACAGTATCTGGTCTTCAGGGTGCTTTTTCTGCATGACTCTGCAGAAAAAGAAAATGCACAAGTTTGCGATTTCATGGACGGTATATCCCAACCAGGATAAGCAGGTGGGAAATGTATGGCCATGTGGATGGTTTTAAAAGGAATTACACATTCGTTTAATACTTTGTTTGATTGGTATAGTTATTGAGTTTTGTCTTGTATGATCCACCAGGATTGAAACTTTGCATTTTACCTGAATTATTTAAAAAGAGCAACAGACTGCCTCGATGCTCAGAAGGGCCCATACACGTATTTGCATGTCTTCATACATAGGTTTTGAAAAGCATTCTAGATCTCAAGGATAGGTTTCAACAGTCACTCTGAAATGTTTCAACATTGGAATGTTTTTGTTCTATGAAAACTGTTCCAGGATGCCAGAACGCCAAGGATTTCAAAGACACAGTAAAAAAAATATATACCGTATATACATATATAGTATATATAAAAAATAACTGAACTTTTGGAAGTTTTGGTAGATCACCATCATTCCCGTTGTCTTCAAGTGTTCTGAGACCACGCATCTGAACCTCAGCAAGCCAATGCACACAGATCATTTTAGAAATTGTTTGAAAACATAAATACTGTGCCTCCCTGTCACTTTTACAAAACTTAAAGCAGGCTGTTTTAAGACATCAGTTCTCTGTAGTAAACATTGCGTATCAAAACGATTACCTATCATGTAATTGGAACAAATGTCTCCACCCACCACTACGATTCAAACCCAATCAAGAGCAACTCTTACAAAGCCTCATTAACCCTTGACGGCCGACAACTGGAGGCATGGTAAATTGTTTGGATATGTGGCAGGACTAATCTCAGGGGGTTTGGAGAGGTACTGAATGTGGACTCTTGTCATGTGTCCCTGTATGGAAGACCATCGAGAAGCAGGAGATCTTCAAAGCGTGTTCTACATCACTTCCCAGCATGAAATGTGGTGACTTATGAGATTGGTCTCACATGGCAACCAGGTGTCTTGGGTTTATCGTTGTCAAGCCCACAAGCACAAATGGGGTCTTCTGTATTATCACACTAATGAAAACATCATCTTCCAAATGTTCAGCAATATATCGTGAGCAAAGTATGTAGTTTTCCTTCCTTGTGATCATCCTTAGACACTCTTGGTCTCCCAGAAAAGGTTTTTATTTTGGGAAAAGTAAATAAAAGAAAGAGTATTTCCACATAGTCGATCCCAAGTGAATCACGGTGAAAAAGACATGTTACTTGCAAATGATTAAACAAGTAGAAGTAGTTATATTTTGTATTTTACCTTCAAAATCAAATATTTCCAAAAATTTACCTTCGTCATACAAGTGAAGTAACCACAACGCCCTTCCTTCCACTCAACTGGACTCACAATTCTTTGCTATATTGTTGTATTTACACTGTTCAGTCCTAAGTCTGCTTAAGCCCAAAGGACCACAATAAACGCCCAAGATCCTGACAGCCCTCCAGCCCAGAAACTTCATCGTTTCACTCCACTTCAGCTGCATTCCACGTTTACAAGATTTTTGAAGCATTTCTGACCTGCGGGGCTTGTTTTTACGGAAGTAGCTGATACTTACCAAGATAGTTGTTGATGTCACATTCCACTTTTCTCTTTCAGTTGAAAATTGCATTTGAGCATGCTTGACTTTTGACTCTGCAGGACACTGCAGTGACAGTGCTGGTGTATGAGGGATCGAAGTCAGCCATTGTTGAAGAAAAAAAGGATTTCCATGGACTCTCTGTAGTCCTTAAGTCTGTATCATTGTGCCAGTCCAGAGTCTTTGTCTGAGGCCCTTGTGTGATTTCCATTCATGGGAATATATATTGATTTCTGTCTACCTTGGGTGAAATCTACAGAGCCGATACCATGGTACTGGAGCTGTTCTCCAAAGAGTGGGTGACTCGTTGAAGTTCAGGGTGAAGCAGCAAACGTAGGACTCTTATAATGGTCATATTTGGCCTTGGCTGAACAGCCATTCGATTTTTGCAAGACTTACGGTTTACTGGGGATTCATGAATGACATCACATATAGACAATATGTTGTAGAGTAAAATCTCAGGACTGAGAAGGTAGATGCCTCCAGAAATATTCTGTCATGTGTACTCGTTCCTCTAGCTCATAGAAACAAACACATGTTAATTATATGCATAATATCAACCATGTGCGATTCCTTACTTCACGTTTGGCATTTTGAGGTACTTACAAAGGTTTTATGCATGTACTCTCCTGCTACCTATGCTGCTTTTGCTATGAGCCTGATTGTTTTGCACATGGAGAAAGCATCATTATCCATGGTGTGTGTATGTGTGTCTGTATATGTATCATGTATACACGTGGCTGTGCATGTGTTCCCAGTAATCGTAAAAGCCCTGAGCAGACACACCACCCTTATTTTTTCATACTATAGCATCAGGACTCTTTCTCGAAGGCGTAATGGGACTCATTTTGTATAATGGGGCCATTACTGATTCTGACATCATCTCGTTCCCCGGGAATCAGTAAAACCTCAGGGAAGCCGTTGTGTCACATACTTTGATCTTTTGCTACCACGGCCTGGGCGCGTCCCTCGGCAGGGTTTTGGCGGCCTGTGCCGCAGTAAAGCCTTCGCATTCTCTCTGCGCAGGACAAGCATCGTTAGAGTGTTAGGCGACTGCCAGTGGGGCCAGCTTTCACGACGGTACGGACCCCCTAATAAAGGAGTAATTTTTTTTGATGGGAGGGCAATTCTGCTGAAACTGGAGTCTGAGAAACTGTGTATTAGGGTGACGTCTGAGGTTAGATGAGCATCCATTCTAGTGCACTGCACCAAAGTCTTTTGCAAGTGAGATTTCTGGAAACCCTCCGTGTGGAAGAAAAAGTCCACACGATAACTTTATTATCACTCCTCATCCTCAAACTTATGCACTAGAGGCCATCAGCACCTGGTCTTGGAAAGAAGTGGCCCATTAAGTACAGCGAGTGCCCTGTACCAAGTTCCAGCCTTTGGTAAACAGCAGCCAGTCACGTAATCTCTGAATCCAGTACTTTTTTCCCCTCGGGTTGGATGAGATTGGACCTTTTTAATTCTCAGAGAGGCAAAGACTCCAATTCATCAGACCTGGCATGCAGGCTCCGTCAATGCCTGTCTTGTAAATGGAAGATTGAGGCGGGAAAAATCGGCCTGCTTTGAGCGTGTGAGAGTCTGCTCTACTGCAGTCACAGTGGTATATATTAACAGCTTGAGAATCAGGAGTCCAGCCACTTCACCTGATCCCACACAATGTTTGCAAGTGCGCCCTCGTGTTAATGAAACATTTTTGGAAAAAGTGTATCTTCCGTGAAAATCATCTCGCTTTTATTTTTTCCTGCCATTTGTATTTGGAGGATCCCTCTCTCGCAGTGCTTCTTGAGCCAGAGATGCATTAAAACTTGAACTGATTGGTTCGAGAAGGTTGTACCATCCGTGTCCCTTATTAGGTTTGGACTATGATTAAGTGGCTTAGTCATCAGGCTCAAGGCCTCCATGGATAATAGGCTGAGTGGCGGTCTGTCTTACACATCCTCGTTCAGGGGGTCTCGTACGAGCCCCCGTGGTCCTTACAATGAAATTCAAACACTGTGTGGAGATTCACAGAGCATCTGAGTGAAGGGTATTCCTTTTCTGCCAATGAATGCGTTGGGAACTCTAACAAACTGCTTTAGCTTAATGTTAAATTCTGAAAGGGCCAGGCGATCGCTGCTTTATTTATTTGTCTTCCTTAAATTGTGGTAATACCCTCCAACGCCAGAGATACTGCAGAACATTACTGCAGTCTTTCATCAGTGAAGTGTCTGCCCACAAATCTACAAGCAAGGCATTCCATATTGATGTATGGTCTTGAGGTCCTCAGCATAATCATCATTATCACGCGGAGATTCCTGGCTGCCCACAATAAAATCATTGTGTTATGAACTGAGTTCCCCCAGCTGTAATTTCAGTAATGCTGATACATTTGCTTGATATTATAGTTTGCTTTCAATCTCGCTATCTTAGTCTCGTTATCTTTTGGATCTAATTTTACTTCAGGAGAAAACTTGTGCAAAACATGAATAAACAAACCTTTTTCATTGAAATGTATACATTATGCTACGTGAAAAAGTAAGAAAATTCTCAAAAATTTAGCTTCTTGGTACAATTAAAATTAACTGGATATGTCCAAATATATGAAATATTTCAACAGTATTACAGTTGCTGCTGATTTTGAAGCATCCATTTTCCCGTAATTGAAACCCAGGATCGCCGGTGAAATCAGCTAAGCATGATATGTATGCAGTCGTCTGTGGAGTTTTCTCTCGAGCTAAAGTACGCAGTTCTTTCCCACGACTAACTGCGGTCCTTAATGACGCTTTAATGAATTATGGTTTGCTCTTGTACGTTCTCTTTATGGGGTGGTCCTGAAATCAAATGAGAAGCAAGGCTGTATTGATGGTAAGCGTCATACAGACCATCCGTCAATGTATATCTCAATTCCGAAGCGCGGCCGTCTGTCTCATTCGTATGCATCATAATTCGGGGTTTCTTTTTAGTACAAAGAAGCAGATTTGCTAAGCATATGCATGTGTTATAACGCCTGATCAGACGGAATACCAACAACCAGTCATGTTTTATCTCACATTGCATTTCACGTTACGTGTTTATGCTTGTTTGTATGTGTGTATTAGTAATATATTAATAGATATGTGTATTAGTAGTTTTGCGTGTGAGTAACTGAATTACAAACTTTAAATGATTTTCTCTTTGTTGCGTCAAAGGCAGACGACTAGTAAAAAACGATAGTATCCATATTTTTAAACCTGCATTGATGATCATGCGTTTTAATGGATTCTTAAACACTGCTCACTAATTAAGGTGAAAGTTCCACACTGTTTGACTATGGAGCGGAAGTACTATCTGGGATGAATGCGCCACATTTTGCGCAAGAAACGAAAGCTGTCATCTATACATTAAAAATGGGTCTCCGAGAAATATCCACAAACAGATACACCTGGCTCAGAATTAAGAAGGATAGGTTTGAATCGTTGGGTGACAAAGTAGGCCTTAATAGACGACTTAAAGCACAATGAACTTTGAAATAACGTGAATGATATTTATGGTATTAATGTTAAATGTTCTGCCCGTCATTTACAAACTGATGCCTAGCAAATATAAAATCTGAAGACCAATCTGAATAACATAGTCCACTCTTCTCGAATTGCTGTTTCAGGCTATCCCTCCAACTGATCTAGTCATCCAAATTCTTCCTGGGCTGTTAGATAATAATTGCAACTGCTGATTTGCTATTATAGACCTTTTAAAAACGAGGACCGTGTAAGTAATTTAATAAATGCATGATTCAACATTCTTTTTTTTTGGGGGGGGGAGGAGGAAACATACAATGGTAACAAAGAAAGGCTGTGACAATTAAATGAGCAGTTCTAACCGGAGCTATCAACAGTTATATCGGTTTATCTTGTGTAAACGCGGGAATCTCGCATAAATAACGTGCCACATCTGCTGTCTCCGCTTTGGCGCTTCTTGGTTACCAAACGATTTATTAGCTATATCCTTCGCCAGGGCGAGACGAGAACGATAGAATCAAAAGGGGCCCCAGTTCTCTTCAGATTTTCAGTGTGCTTTTTTTTTATCAGAAATATTATAGGTGGAATATATGGGAGAAAAAATGATGGCGATTGGAAAACGATGCATTATTTTTGAATTATATACATAAAGCATATATACACGTATATGTGTGTTTGTGTGTCAGTGCCTGTGTGATTGTATGCATATATGTATGAATACATATGTAATACACATTTATTAAATGTAAGAAATACGCATGTACACACAAAACACGCATGTAAGCGTATATAAATACACACACATGTATGTACACACAAGCACATTGAAATATTACGTGTGCCTGTATAAGAAACTTGCATTGAACCAGCTAAAAGGGGCCGTGTTTGCACTTATGACCAGTTTATTGCCGATGAACATATGGCCAATATTTTGTCTCGCGTCATAGCTGGGGAAAACAAACATCATGTAATGTTAGCGAGAGACCAAGAGCAGAGCCACTTGGACAGCTATGCAAACGCACTTGGACAATATCAGAAGAGGAGCACTTGCTTTCTGGGTATATAAAGCACATCAAGCTTATCTCTGCACGCACTCCTGACTTCCATTTGGAGATATTTCATTAACTCCAGGCTGTCTTAACACTGGCTTCACCACTTAGCCCCCTTCATCAGTCACCAGGTGAGCACAATATATGCCTTTATTATTTAACCCCTTCGAATGCGATTTAAGGTAGGTTGTGCGCGGAATAGTCAAGCGAAATCACTTGTGAATTAATTCAATTCGCGGTGACTTCCAATGTCGCCGTTCATCGATTGAGCTCTTACAATAACGTCTGCTTCACCACACCACAGTTTTGATTTGCACACTATGTACATACACACACACACATATGTAACTTTCATGTATTCGAGTTTGAAACATATCAGGAATTAGTTTCCTCGCTCTTTGCGCTTACATTTTGACGTTAGCGTACGGTGGTCGTCTATTTGTAATGATTGCATTTGAAATATGTCCATTGCTGGTTAAAAATAAAACTGCTGAGATAGATGTATCCATTTAAATTGTTGATTATAGTCGTTTCAGAACACGCCGATTCTCGTAAAGGTAGCGAAGTTAAACTTTCAGCAAACTGGATAAAAATGAACGTCACTTAAGTTTTATTTTCAATTACCAGAGGGGAATCACGTAGATTATACGTAT
>JAACJT020000021.1:18929603-18965255 GCA_009936485.2 Gymnarchus niloticus | reverse complement strand
AAATCTCAGCTTTCATTATATTCCATAATAATACTGAATTTGTCTTGAATTTAATTGAACTGCTCGTCACTTGTCTGCCAATTTCCAACATTTTCAAAACACTATGTTTTGCTATCTTCGGTTTATGCCTTACAATTAATAAAATACTTATTCTCAAAGATATGTTCGGAGGAGCTAAAAAGTAAACGTTGTGCTGAGATGCGTTCCCAACAGTCCTAATAAGTCGTTCCGAATTTCCTTAAAAGGAAACTAACAAATGAAATATCTTGACTGTAGCCTAATGCATTTAAAAGCAAAACGAAACAACAGCATGCAGCAAGAAAGTCACGCATATACATTTTTTTTTTCCTCAAGAATAAGTAACCTTTCTTACTTTCCCTTTGTCTTTATAGACGTGTTGTTCCTACGGATTTACTTCCCGGGAATACGTTTTCGATTTATAGTTTATTTTACAGTCTCTTGCTCATCGTAATCCCCCTCTTTGTAACGGTATAAAAATCCATGTTCCGCTGAATAAACTAAAATGTCATTATTCGCTGGGCAGTTCACCGCTGTGTCAGTAGAGTTCGCTATAGTATCACAAATGTCTTAACGGCGCAGCTACTGCTGGTTTCTGGTTTCTACCCGCATCCTACTAGTCAGCGCGAGGCACCGCAGACACCTTTTACGCTGCACGCGCTGTTTCCCTTCCTGTGGTTCCAGTCTGCGTTTAAAAGGGGAACCACAATAATCAGTTTTTCGTACTTTTTAAACCAGTTATTTAAATCATCGCTTAAAAAATCCCTCTTAATTATCGCCGTGATTGAATAGCCTGCAAGCATATAAATTGCTCTGCGGCTCCTTGTATAATTAATTTCAAGCAGGTCGCTACAACATTTACCGATGTTTCTTAGTCTCTGATGTATTACATTATACGTGATTAAATATAATAAGCTATTCAGCAATTTGTCTCAGAAAAGCCGATAAAGGACCAGAACGCCGAATTTAACATACTGCTGCATGAAATTCACCGTTACAAATAAACTCGTAGTTCAACAAATAAAGGCATTTCCTGAGGGCAGAAGCGTAGCGCTAATCTCATTGTGACATGTTTAATCATTAGAGGAAGGAAAACGAATAAAAGCGCGGAGTTTGCCTTGCAGCGAAAAAAGGCCAGATTTCTGGAATCAAAAAGCTCAAAAGATTTGTGCCGCAAGCGAACTTCCGCAGGCGGCCAGTAAGACGTACAAATGAAATGGACATACTTTTACCTGAATATAATACATAGACTTATGGTAATTAAAAATCTCCCTTGTCCGTTTATACATTTATCACGAGCACCGCGAGGAAAACCAGGTTACGTTTATCAAAGCAAAGCAGCGAGCCTCAGGCGTCGGAACACTGAAATTCAGCGATTACAAAAGCAAAGATCAATGTTGTTATATATCTTTCACTGGCATTCCCAATATGTTAGATAGGATTATTACTTCATTTGGTAATGTGAATAAAAAATCACTTGTCTCTGATTTCAAAACAATTATTCTTTCAAAAACGGACCTGTTTTGCCTACGCAAACGCTACGACATGATGTCAAATTATTATTTTTAGTATTTGTATTTTTATTTAAAGCCAGACTAATAAGCTTCTAAAACTTGTCACATGAGTGCATTTAATTTAGCTGCCATAATTTCAACGTTTTGAAATTTGCGCGCACCATTCTGCCTGAGTGTGCTTCGCCGGGCTGCATGTCATTTTTAAAATTGTAATTTTACTCGTAATTCATCGCCAAAGAGTAATACCCCGTTCCAGTATACTCACCTAAATCATCATGGAAAATTACGCCAGAACATAGTGGAAACTCAATATTCACGGAATATGATGACACGGTATTATGATATGTTTTATATGCTGTATTAAAACACAGCATTCCATTTAACCCCCTTTAGCTTAGGTGCATGTTCATTTAGCAGCGACTGCCATTGCATTATATGATAAATATGATAATTATATGAAATTTTGATATCATGGTGTTCCGTTTGTTCAGTAGTTTAATTATGGTTATTAGAAATACGCACCATCCACCGGAAAAGAATTTAAAACGTATGTAGAAAACACATTTTTACCGTATTCCCTTTTTATATAATAACTGTGCGGCCATCTGAGATTTTAATGGCAACAATACTACAAATAATTATGATGATGATAATTGTTGCTGTTGTTATAATAATATAACTACGTCGCTTTGTTGTTTGTACATGATAACAGAGTTACACGAAAATATTTCTTACATAAGAGATTATATGTTTATTCTGTTTTCTGCCCCGACCAGTCTTCATTCTAACATGTTTTACTAGCTTACTCTGAGATGTTCCTCTGGAACACTGTATTTCACTTCGATATGCGTCCTCTGTATCTTAGTCCAGTGTAGTTTGCATTGTATAAAGTATGAATCGGATAAATCCAAATGAACCTGCCTTGCGCAAGTCGGTTGTATTCGACGTTTGAATGGGAACGCAGACGGGCTGTTTGAGCTACCTGTGAAAGTAAACAGGTAAACACAAGGAGAGGGCTCTTGAAGTGAAGTAGAGCCACTTACCCTGTGTACATTTACCACTTCTTTCCAAACCCCTTTAGTTCAATTGTTCAAATACATCCCCAATAAGCCACACTCGCATAGTCTCTCCTATTTCGAGTGGGAAGAATGGCTATGCGGAACATTTGACATTTGCCTCGAAGACGTTTGACAAAGCTGATCACTTTATAAGTAATAAATAGTAGTGCGCGTTCCTGAAGAAATTGCCTAGACACAAATATGCGGTAAATGTATGCGAAGGCACGTTTTTGGTCACTGGTACCGTCGTTTTTAGCTAGTTTATTTTTTTCTCGCGTTTTCACGAATTTCAAAATACATGCTTCTGCCTCCAGCAAATATCAGTTTAAAGAGGCATTGCTTGACGAAGAAGGTCAAGCTCTACCCCTGTGAAAGCTTTGACAGAAACCGACAGAGTTCGGTCCCTGCTCACTTCAATGGGCCCATTGTGGTCGTAGTATAGATTGCTCCATGATTAATTCGACGGCCAAAACCCTCAGTCCAGACTGAGTAAAAAAAAAAAAATACCTTATCGTTTGGCTCTTGACAGTAGTGAATCATCCAGAAAGAAAACAAGTGACCTAAACTACGCACCTGCCTAGCCGCCTATACCAACAGTAGATAATGATAATGGTGATTACTGCTGTTGCGATTTAATTTTTTCTGTCGACACTGGCGTAACTTTATGCAGTGCATTTGCAAGACAGTAGTGTGTACCTCGATGTCGTCCTTATTTTTCAAAGCTTTGACGGTGTAGAACTTAGGAACAATTCATATTTTTTTTGTGATGATTAATATTATCGGCAATATTTTAGGCACAAAAATATATTTTCTGGCGCTACCTACATATGTGGTTGGTATTGCTGTGTGTGTGCGCGCGCGCGCGCGTGAAGATGAAGGACTTTCCTTAATATTGTGGAAGGATTCAGAAATGAATGAAGAGATAGTCCATTGAAAGCAGCTGAATGCCATGACAACTAGGAACAACCTCAGATTTATTCCAAACAGTTAGAACGCATTGTACAGGGGCGTCAATCATCTATTATTTCACCCCTGAAATAAATGCAAAAACTGAAACCGGACAAAGGCTTCCAACAGGAGCCGGACATTTGTCTACATCTCTCCCATTGTCCGCAGCTTAGCAATCGGTTTGTATTTGTGTTAGCCCGGGTCCGACCACCCAGGATGAGCTGAGGGTTTGCTAAAAACGTGAAACATTGTCACCCACATCACATACTAGATAGGAGGCAGGGAGGCAAAGAAAAAGAGAGAAAGGAGGCAAAATCCTGAGAAGGAAATGAAATGATCAGCACTGCCTTCTTATTAGCCGTGAGGCTGTGGAAATCATGTATACTTAAAAAAAAAAAAAAAATGTGAAAGTAACGAAAATCAATTGCCGTATTTAAATTAAACGACACTGAAGTTCAGAGATCGAATGACCACAGCCAAGCAGATGGAATCAAGTAATTACTGGTGTTTTTTTCTGTATTTTATAAGACGGAGTTTTATTTATTAATTAGGATTATATCGTTTGTTCTAATTGCTCTTTTTGAAGGGAAAATCTTGCTGCTTATTTTACCGTTTGAAAATTGCTTCTCGGTGTTTAATACATTATCATTTTGGATAAAATAGTTGCACTTAAGACAACCAAGTTCCTGGTTTCTTTGCATTTATTGTTTTATTTTAAATTCTCTTGCAAGCAATATTTAACCGCATAGAAGCGGTATTATAGGGTCACAGTCCGCAAAAGGCAGAGTAAGAAACAGCATAAAAGAAATTCTTAATTCCAGCGTGTATCTTTCGAAATAAACAAGAGTGGCTTACTTAATGTTTAATGTATGTTCCTTGTCCTTAAGCCCGAGCCAAAATATTGACCTAAAAGGTTTACATAAATTGGTCGCTTGCCATTTTGAACAAACGCATTTCGTGTAGATGAGAAACGATTATTGAAATTAATACACTTTTAAACGAGTGTTTAGACCGCGGTTTAGCCCCAGTTGGCAACAAGCAATTTTCCAGTTTATTGCCTTAATATTTTTACATACGTGGAGTGTATTAACGCAAAGGCTTTTCATGAGCAATTTGTTAAAACGCGCTTTCGAGTATGCGGAGGATGAAGCTACTTGGAGGTCCTTTGTATGTAAATAGGGTGTAAAAAAGGCCCTCCCAATCTTTGTAATTAATTGACACGTTATACCACTCATCATTTTCTGAAGCACCAATGGTAGAGGCTCGGATCTCCCCAAAACCCACAATTTCACATCTGCAAACACTGTCTTCATCCACTTGACTCCTAAGACCCGCCCACACGTGGCCAACCTTTTGCGTTTTTAATGCTTTTTTCACTGCAGGTTCATGTGTTGAGACCAACCTTATATGGACTGATCAGACCAGTAATGGCTTATTTCCCCCTAGCACTCAGCAGTAGCGCAGTATCCATGAGCCAGATATAGTACTTCAGCCACTTTGGCATTCTTCCTGGACTTACAGAACTGATTCCTCTACTACTGTAGTAGCCAATGGTTATCAACCTCACTTCATTATTTGCTTTGACTGTAGTTAAATCTCACCGGCATTAACCGGTCCCTTTTCAAAACTTCGATTCTCTTTTGTGTTTTTTTTTTCTTTTCTTTTTTTTTTTTTTTTTTTTGAAACAGCGGATTGCCAAACTGGTGCAGCAACTTTCCTGCATAAATTTCCTCATAATATGTCGTTGACCAACACAAAGACGGGCTTCTCTGTAAAGGACATTTTGGATCTCCCTGACACGAACGATGAAGAAGGATCTATTACAGGAGTGGAGGAAGATACGGAGGGGACGGAAGCCGCTAAAACGACGGGCGTTTTGGTGCAGAGTCCTTTAGAAAACGTTCAGAACCTACCCTTAAAGAACCCATTTTACGATAACAGTGATAATCCCTACACAAGATGGCTTGCCACTACAGACAGTATTCAATATTCATGTAAGTACCGGTTGAGAAACCAAAGTTAAATTTACTTACGTGCATCAGGCGATAAGTTAACTCCTGTTATTTCCAAGACTATCTTCTGCGATTTAAAACTACTTTGACAGCTACTGTATCATTTGATGCGATAAGGGAGTATGGTTACTTGCTCATAAATGACATCCGCTATTCATTTTTACTTATAATCTCTCGTTTCTTTCCAAGCTTAATCACCGACGAAGCATTTTCGCTTCCTGTCCTGAAATGTCTAAAATTACTTTCAGTATTTAGAATACAAAACAGGCAAAATGTGATCAAAATCTTACATACGCATTTGAAGCTGTCAGTTATTTGTATCATATGAATAATTTTAAGAATGTATAATGTTTGCGTGATGCAGTTGTGTACCCAGTTTTAGTAGACTGTTTACGTGTTTCATTTTGAAATTTTCTGTGAACGATATGATATGGAAGTGTTAGGGAATAATCGTTCAGTCCGATGAATACATGTGCTTTTGCATGGCCAAATGTTTCTTGAATTAATAACGCTGAGTAGTGAGACAGAGTATGGAAGTATTGTTTAATCCCCGTCAATAAGGCCAAGACGAAGCAAATTTTTTACGTGACAATTTGGCTGTTTCCCCATGTAGTGCAAGGACTGTCTGCTAATTCGCAGCAAGACTCATCTGCTAAATCTCCTGAGCCCTCCGCGGACGAATCGCAAGACAATGACAAGGAAACTTCAAGCAACGGCAGCGACTCCGGTAAGAAGAGAAAACGAAGAGTTTTGTTTTCCAAGGCTCAGACTTACGAACTCGAGCGGCGATTCCGGCAGCAAAGGTACCTTTCGGCGCCCGAAAGGGAACACCTTGCTAGTCTAATCCGCCTGACACCTACTCAAGTGAAAATCTGGTTCCAGAACCATCGGTACAAAATGAAGAGAGCTCGGGCTGAGAAAGGTATGGAGGTGACCCATCTACCCTCGCCCCGACGGGTGGCTGTACCTGTTTTAGTCAGAGACGGCAAGCCCTGCCACACACTTAAAGCTCAGGACTTGGCGGCCACTTTTCAGGCTGGAATCCCATTCTCGGCATACAGTGCACAGTCTCTTCAGCATATGCAATACAATGCCCAGTACAGTGCTGCCGCTACGCCGCAATTCCCAACAGCGCATCATTTGGTTCAGACGCAACAGTGGACTTGGTGAACATTTTGAGACCTGCGGGAGCCGCGCTTTCAGAATCTGATAGGGAGTAAATAAAATAATAATAATAAAACAAAAACGAAAGACTGAATTTTTGCAGCTTGGCCCATATCTACCATTTTTAATTTGGGGCTGATATGTGCGTCACGTTTACAGGTTTTCGTCATGAAAACCGAGTCCAGCCTCTCCCTAGATCTAAGAATGTCCATGCTCTTGTGAAATTTTGTAAAGTATGTTTGTGTGTTGTAGAAATGTTTCTTTTCCCTTCTTGTCACCCGTGTAACAAGCACGTGCAGAAACCACTTTAAAATTATATAGATTTTTATTTCCAACTCCTTTTACATTGGACCTAAAATATTTATGGCCTTGAATAAAACCTTGGCAATTTTTAGCTCATTTTATCATTTTTCTTTTTCTTCTTTTTTTTGTAAATATTTAGTGGTAATTGTTTGCAATGCAGTTCACTTTCTGGGGCATTTAGCTGGAAACGACTATTTCCCAATTACAAAGAAAAAAAATTTTAAAAGAAAAAAATGTGAATAAGAACTCAAAAGAATTGGTTTAGCTCCAATGTAATTATGTGAATAACCGTTTAAACGCGCTGGTGGGGGAAAGTCCCGATTTTTCTAAGAATTTTAATAAAATGCTGTGTTTCAGAAATTAAGATTAAGCGTGTCTTAAATCCGTTGATTGGACAATACATCTTTAAAAGACATTTCAAAAGATGGTGCTATTCAATGCATGTTTTCTCATCTGTGGCGGAGATTGAGAGACTATTACGCAGAATACGCTAAGACAAATGCGGCGATTTAAATCTGTCTAGCTGAACTGTTTTTTTTTTTTTTTTGAATCCCTTCAATATGCCCCAGACGAAGCAACTTTTTTTCGTGACAAAAAAAGAAAAAAAAAAAGCCGATATGGTCAACAGTGCACGCTTCTAACGTTCATTTTTTAAATATATGTATATCTATATATACTTCTTTGCTCCTTAATACTTGAAAAGGATAAAGTCACTTGTGAAATGCGTTTAACATCCACTCGGCATATAAGAGGACTTCAGCTCAGGACCTTTCGATTGTATGCGTTTTACAACGGCGCTCTCTTTCATGAACTTAAGGCGCTGAACCGTTTTGTTTGTCCAGTTTCACAAATATTAATTTATTGAAGAGTAAATTTGTTATTTTTTCCTTCCTTTCATGTGTATTCCTTAATGAAAGAGAAATGCTACTATCTAACCGTCATGTTGACAATCTGCAAGAAGTTACAATTTCTATTTCTAGACAACTAATCAGAAAAAGAAAAGATTTTGCCCATATTTTTAAAAGTGTACCAAAAGAGTAAAAGTGAGTATTTTCATTCGTAGTATTTTGTGTGACTGAACCTCAGCAACTGCTTTTCGGGTAAAAAAAAAAGGGAAAATTATTCGTTTTATTAACCTATATATGTAGGACGCTAGATAGTGAATATATATGGATATATATTCAGTATATTATATATAAACATATCCTATATATATATATATATATATATATATAGCTAAAATTTAACATTTTCTCTATCCCAGCTGGGAAAGGTTAACAGATGTTACCTACAGACCTCACTATCACTGAGCAAACTGCTAAATTGACACACATTGCTAATAATTTACAGAATTTTGTGGGACCACTTGCAGGATTCAGAGCGTACTAAACTGACAGAGACACGAAGACCGAAAAACATTAAATTTGTACTTTTTGTCTAGGTAAAACTCAATTTTCCATTTTGCATGTCGCGTTACGGTTATTTCTCTGGTGGAGGCCCGTGCTTACAGATGTCGTAATGTGTAAAGCTCAGTACAGTATTTAATATAAAAAAGTTACACTTAGCTGTTGTTGCAGGAAAACGTATTTATAAACAAAACGTAAATTGTTAGGTGAAATTTCTTCGTTACATAATATTGCTCAGATTATTTGGGGATATTTTATTTAACAATAAAACATTTGCAATTGTGTAAAAATTTTCATTTTATGTTAACTTTTGCTTTTTTGAATGATACTTATTAATGTACAAGTGGCCTCCATGTTAATATAAACATGCTAGGCCGTGTCTTCTAAATTACGCACCTAAGTGCGAATTAAGGTTCGCGAGGAGGAAGCTCGAGAGAACGTGTACAGGTTTGTTCAGCTTGATTCGTGTGTGTGGCGTGCGTTTCTAAAGCCGGGGCACTGCCACTTCACGGTTTGGATTCTACTCATGTCAACAGAACGTGTTGATTTCTCCGCGGCGCCACCCCCGCTGCCCTTGCGTTTAACACTCTGGCGGAAGAGTTTTGTCCAGTCTATCGTTGCACAATATACAGTACACGGCACAGAAAGGCGCAAAAGGCCAGAGGCCGATAGTTGTGGATGTTAGAGGCGTGCATATTAACGAGGCTCAGAATGAAACTGTGGACAGTGCAGGGAGACGAGACTATCAGAGTTTCTTGATGCTATTCAGCTCCTTTATCTAGGGTCGCGCATCCCCGGGTATAAGGGAGAAGTATCCTTCGGTTTTGTCTTGCCTGTCAGTTGGTGTCATTGTGATCCTTGTTGTGCACGTTGTATTCCATATGGACAGCTGGCCTTAGGGAGGGAGAAAAGGATCTCTCACAAAAACCAAATTGTGTCGAGCTTTCAAATACAGCATTGTTGTCTCTCAAAGAAAAACGAATTAAAAATTCGCGCTATATCTTTCCTGGAGAAAGAAACCCCATTCACAGATAACAGGGAGTCCTTCTTCCTTGATATGGCTGTGTTAACAACAGTTACTCTCTGTCCTTCCTTCCACTCCCCGGGTGAAAGAGAATGATTATTGTCTGTTCGCAAAAGTCGCCATCCATTGTGGCACAAACTGTTTCAAAACTGTTAATTTTATCTCGCCTTATTTCCTGTTTTCATTGTCTCGATATCACATTGACGGGATACTTATCTCCATGGATGAGAAAAAGTAAAATTATTTCCGCGCTGTATGCCAAGTAATCATGTTATAGAATAAAATTCATGTCAAAATGTATTTGTCTTTCCGGAAAATATGAAAATTACATTCATATATAGGTGTGCGAATCGAATATTTTCAGGTTTGATATTTAAATTGAGGGATCTTAATGCAAGACCAAAAGTATTTGTGTAAATGCTCATATGCGTTATTTGTTAGTTAATAATTTCGTTTATGAATCGTTGTGCTTATTCGGGTTTATTTAACCAAAATTAGCCATTCAATATGTCCAGAAAGCAAAAACATACATGAAGTAAAAAAAAATTGTCAGTAACACTGGCGTACGTATAATGTATAGGCATATATAGATGTCAGACCTTGTGTCACAGCAGTAATCGCACCATGTAATTCATAAAAATAATCGGTTGTCTAATTACTATTGTCATGCTGAGTTTCCGGAGTTCACGCGTCACACTGGAAAATAAATTGCTACTGCAAATGTTACAGATAAACGGAGTAAAACCTAAAAGTGTTGTCGTTAGGTATAAGCAATTTTGTTGTTCTCAATTTGGAGACTAGCTAAATTTTATATTCGTGGTATGTTTGTCCGGCGATGACGAATTAAGGATATTTATTACATTCTCCGCTGTATCTCCTGGGTATTTTTAAAGCTGTTCTAGAGCTTGCTTTAGCTTATTGCATTCGTAATTTAGCAAGCTGTTCAAATATAAATTAAAGAGAGCCGGTATCACATCCACTATTTTTAGCTGAGTATTGCCGAGTCTTTAGTAACTTTCGATAAAAAGAACAACATAAATTTGGATATTTCTTCGCTAGTTAATATTGATAATGGACACTCGTAAAGTCGATGATTACTCATGCCTAAAGCGCAGAATCATCTCCAGCGTTTCCAGAAAAACGCCAGAAGAATTCGATTACACAGCACGCTTTTATTTAGAAAAATCATCTCCACAGTCCTGGGGTACTCCAACAGTCACCCGATTATCTGAGATTGTCTTGTAGAAATTATTTTTAAAACATGGGAAATGAATAAGCTTAGAGTGTATGGCTGAGAAATAGTCTGACATACCTTAAAATTGGATAGTTCAGGAAATATGCACTTATGACTCAATGGAACTTCGCTACAGTGACCCTAAGAACCTCCGCATAAATCACCCTCTATCGGGGTATATCTCAAAATAAGCGACGATCTCTAAAGTATAATAACCAAGGCTTTCATTTAAAGGAAACAATCTATCTTTTATTGCCTTATATAAGATCCAGATTAGATTCGCTTACCGTTTGGCACAAATATCAGACTTAAGGGTAATAAAAACGATGCTTCAAAAGCCCTTGCGCGCTACTACCACAAGATGGAGACAGAAGACTTCTAATGAGTACAACACGGTCTCTTCACTGTCTCCACTTAAAGTGCTGCTTAGTTTCAGTGTTTTAGATAACGCCCTTGTTAGAAACTGGACTTTGAATTTTAAATGTTTATTAACAATGCAATGAAGCCGAATTATATTACAATATATACATTTATGTAAGCAACTCCACAATATAGAATGTATTGTAGAAACAAGCCCTTTACTACTGAATCAATATATCTGTACCTGTTTCCAAAGGTTATCAAACACTTCTTGGTAAAAGGTTATGTTTTCTTGCAAATACCGCAACACTTCTGCCATCTAATTTAATACTACAGACATTAAAAACACGCCTAAATAGGCCAAATCAACCAACTCGCTGAACATTATTTCTGTTCTGGAGTAACTGTCACTAAACCTGATAACGACGTACTTCGCCGTTTTAAAAAGCGTAACTAATAAGGGTAATCAGGTTTGCGAATCCGCAGAGTGGCGCAATTGCCTAATGAAAGAATTAAAACGAAAACAGAGGTCTACTTCAAACCTTTTCAAAACATTTAGTCACTGATTTTTACGAACTTAAAAAACAGTTCATTTGTTCCAAGTATATCTGCGTGTGTTTTCTTACAATACGTAATAATAGTTTTGCGGGTTTTCTTTGTTATTTACACTAATATCTATATCTAGATTGCTTCGTGGTTCATGACACTATTGTAAATATCGGTGAAAATTTATAATGCCGAACTAGAGGAGGTGAGGCGTTAGACCTGTAATAATAATAATAATAATAATAATAATAATAATAATACTCACTATTAGGCCTTAACTATACTTTAGTTTTTGTTACAATTCTGTTGAAGTGCAAATGTATTATTTTGATATATAATGAGATTTTGATACAAAGCCAATGTGATCACTGACCTCTCTAAGACATTAAATGTCTTAAGTGTCATCAAACGACGATAATCTTATTTATGAGTTTTAAAATTGCTCAGTATGCTGTGGCACCTTAAACACAATAAGGTGTTTCGCTGCCACACCTTATAAAGAGAGGTGGTATCCTGTCCACGTGAATGGTGGCACGTGTCGGTAATAACATGCCATAAGAGACCTTTCTGTCCTTCTCCTGATTACCAGTACCTAAAACAACATTCCATATTCTTTTCCTTTACGTTAGAGGCCTCTGCTTTGCTTTGTTGCCTTACTCCTTGCACTACCTATTATGGCATAAAGCCCTTGATTTGTTGCTGGGAATAGAAGAGGTGGTTTTAATTAAAGCTCTTTCAGTACATCATGTTACATGGAGACTGTTATGGTATATGGTGCATTCAAATGTACAACATCAATAGAAATAACACAATGTAATCAGATAGAAAAAAACAGTTTAGTTTTTATTAATAACTGAAATGTCCCAACTCCTCATGAGATAAAAGATGTAAGACATATCAGATGAATGCCAAAAAGGTTGACATTTGCTTGCGAATGATATAGTGCGGTTAAATCGGGGACTAGATTTGAACATGAGATTTCATCTCTAGTCAAAAGACAGAAAGCCAAGGCTTGGTGACTCATTTAAGATCACAGATGTAAACATAAACACGGGACAGTGTCTGGAAAGACTCTCACTGGCTGATAAACCAAAACAAAGCGCAACTGTAAACCAGCAGCAGACTCCGATGCTATTGATGAATCTGTGGCTGACTGATTTTAATGGTGCCGCTCAGAAGGAAGCCAAGGAAGCCAAGGACGATCGTGTCCCACTGGGCGCTTTTGCCGAAGGCGCTGCCCCCGGGCTGTGGACCAGCTCCTGCCGTCTCTGCTGAAGTGTTATCGCTCATGGGAATCTTCACTGTGAGCTTGGCCATTTGTCAGCTATTGAGGAGACAAGGCCAGAAGCAGCCATGGTTTTTGGTATGTGCATCCTGAGCCCTGTCTTGGAGGTAAGTGGCACTAGAGCACACTTCCACTATACAGACAAACTAAAGATAATCTGGTGCCTTATTTGGCTTTCTTCAATTTAAGGATGGTGCCTGCTAACTGCTTTGGTGAACATGCATCTTCTGTTGGGTGTTAGACATCACGATATTTATAAACAGAGGGACTGGTATGTACATGAAATACAAATAAAAGGGAATCAATTGATCCTGTAAATGATGACTAGAAAACCTTTAGATTTTAGGTTATTCCGGCATCCCAGAGTGTGTTTCTCTCCCTGGAAATAAGTATTCCTTTTTGATGGACATTCCACTGGATGAATAAAAACAAAACCTCTCATTGGACCTTTTTTTGTTAGTTGGTGACATTATGACCAATCGACCCCAACCAACCACCCCTCCTGTACCAGCTACTACCAATCATGTCACATTGCCCCACTGGGACTCTGTGTCCATGGCACACTGTAGGCCTCAGGTGGATCCTGACCCCTTGCACACCTGGCTCCCAGACATTCCTCCCGGACCTGATGTGGCTTCAGGTCCTTATGACTGCTCCTTTGTCCTAGTGCAGACGTTCTGGAGACTTCTGTCCTCAGTCTTACCTGGCTACCCTCCTCTGCTTCTGTAAGAGTGCTTCACTGTGTGAGTCAACTGAGTGATCCCTGCCACTTAGCTAATGGGTTTATTTGAAGACTGCGGTTCCACTGGATTTCCACGACTGAGCGTACATCAATTTATAAGCAACACAATTTGAATATAGAAGCAGGTCTACATCACACAGTATATGACATTATACGCCATTAAACCGTGCCGCCTTTTTAAATACCCTGTCAGTATATTTGTAAATACATTTTTTGTTGTTAATTTATGGTGATTTTTACATGTTTTTTCTTCCACTGATCAAAAATGTCTTTGCCGCGGACTTTCTGAAGTACATGGTGACTAACGTGAGAACGTTGACCGTGGTACTACGTGTTCACGTGTTTTTGTGCTAATGAAGCCCTTTGCACAGGAAATCAACGCCATGATTCATGGGATCTGAACAAATGTGTTTAGAAGGTGAAAGGAATCACTTCAAGGAGAAAAAAATCAGATTTTCTCTTCACCAATTGGCACGCTAATGGAAATTTTCGGTCACCAGTTAACCTGAAGATTTTTTTCACATTTTTTTATGTAAACACAGAGAAAATGCATAAACTTTTAAACACAACTCTGAGGGATACGGAGCTTGGATCCAAACCCACATTCTTGGTGCCAAATGCTGTTAACCATGACACCATAAGAGCTGTACATTTCAGACCAGTGTCTGTGGTACACTGCCTTGCACAAACCCCCCAAAATAAATCTACAACAGTGCGACTCATTACAGCACTTGTAGAAGATGATATTGGCTGACAGTGAGCAGTGATGCCCATCATTCCTCCCCACCACAGTAGACACATCTGCCCAGGCCTTAACTATAGCAATCCTGCAAAGATGCACTAATATGCAAATTTTGGTGTTATTGTGAAGATCTGGCAGGGCGATGGATCTGAACGCAGAGAGGAACAACCAGGACACAGAGATGCGAGGACTAATATGGGTGACTTTACTGAGACAAAGATCAACACAATGCAGGATGTGCAAGGCCAGGAAGAGGGTGAAGGGAGCAGCGGCAGTCAGGAACATATCCAATGAGCTGGGGAGAGAACAGGGAGGCCATGGGGGCACAGGACAGGCAGGTGACCTGGAGACAGGAGACAGAGGGTTAGACATATTCAACAACAGAACAGGGAATAATTATACAGTCAGGGTATGCGGTATATACTGTAGACGACAGGTGAGAAACAGGATGGATGGCATTGAGGAGGGTAAAGACAGGGGCTCCCCCTGATGGTGGTTCAGAGGGAGATACAACAGTATCTCCTCCCCTACGACCAGCTTCCAGACCGACGTGGGCAGTTCAGATGGGCCCGATGGAAGTCGGCGATGAGCAAGGGGTCAAGAATGATGCTGGCTGGGACCCAAGAACGTTCCTCTTCACTGTAGGCCTCCCAGTCAATGAGGTACTGGAACTGTCAGCCATAGCGGCAACTATCCATGACCCGCTGTGGTGCAACGTCTGGATGGTTGAGTGCTCAAAGACGGAACACATGAAAAGTGGGGTTAACACAGAGCATGGTGACTGGGTTTACCCGAAGAGTGATATGGAAGAGATACAGGTAGCATGAGGCTAGCTTGGATTGACTTTGCCAAGTAAGGAGGCCCTGTGTGGACAATTAGACCTGGTTCCCAGGATGGAACAGCCGAGACACTCACCAATGGTGGTTGACCTACTGGGTATACTGTCTGTTGGCCTGGCGGATGGAGAACTGCCAGGCTCGATGACACCTCTGCACTGTGAACCGGGCCAGCGGGGTGTTGACGGCGGGCTCTTTGGCCATAAACAGGGATGATCGTACCTGTAGATACATTTAAATGACAACATACCAATACCAGAGGTAGAGTGTGTGTTATGAGCCAGTACAGTCCAGAGCAGGTACTTGCTCCAGGTGCATGGCTTGGAAGAGTAACTGTTTCACCCATTGCTTGGCCCTCTCTGCCTATCCATTGGTCTGGGGATGAAAGCCTGAGGAAAGGCTGAGAGACATCTTCAATAGAGTGCAAAGGGCTTGCCAGAACTGGGAGACAAACTGGGGGCCCAGTCTACATCATATCATTAGAGAACCCATGTAGCCGGATGACGCGGTGTAAGAGGATCTCGGTGGTCTCAGGCTCTGATAGCAGATGAGCCAGATGGATGAAGTGGGCTGCTTTGAAGAACGTGTCCACTATGTTATGGATCACTGTATGCCTGTATTACTCCAGGAGGTCTGTGATAAAACTCCAAAGCTATTTGGGACCAGGGGCATCGAGGAATGGGTAGAGGTCAAAGCTCACCTGCAGGTGGAGTGTTCTCAGGTCAGTTCCAGGCACAGGTCAGACAGGCAGCCACAAAGCACCAGATGTTGGATGATAGTCCCTGTCACCAGAACTAATGTTGTGGGAACTTGATTGTCGTTCTAGCACCAGCATGACCTGCAAGATCTGAGGCATAAAGCCATTGGAGAACTTATCGGACACCGGAGGGAAAGTACAATTTACCTGGGGGTGTATTAGCTGGTCAGGGCGACAACAGTCTCAATGACCCACTGCAAGGGAGCTACACCTCTCTTAGAGAATGGGGGAGGTGAGGCAATCAGCATGTCACATTCAAATTGACAAGACGGAGCATCGGCCTTAAAGTTCTTAGACCCAGAATGGTAGGTAAGGACAAAGTCGAACTGCTCAAAGTACATGATCCATCTGGTTTGACAAGAGTTAAGCTATTTCAAGTTGGGTATGGTGGTCAGTCAAACCTGAAATGGATGATCTGCCCGCTGAATCCAGCGATGGCACAGATGATCGGCACCCCTAAGAGCTAGTAGTTCCCTATCACCAAAGCTATATTGCTGTTCAGTGGGAGAGGCATTTTAGGACTATGCATACGAGTGACATGTTTGGCCAGTGATCAGAAATAAATAAATACTTTGTCCAGATATACGAACACAAACTGGTTTATCAGGTGACTAAGTATGTCATTAATGAATGCTTGAAAGATAGACGGACTACTGGTCAGACCGAAAGGCACAACCTGATATTCATATTGACCCCCAGGAGTTATTAGTCTTCCATTTGTCCCTTTTATGAATACGATCCAGGTCATATGCACCCTGTAAATCCAGTTTGGTGAAAACATGGCTATCTTGTGAAGTCGCAATAGCTGTATTCATGAGAAGCAGAGGGTAGCTGTTTTTCACAGTAGTCTGGTTGAGTCCCTAATAATCAATACAAGGACACAGATAATTGTCCTTCTTCACAAATCACAACCCTGCCACTGTGAGAGAGTATGATAGTTGAATCTGACCAGATCATAGGAGCTCTGTGAGATACTCATTTAGGGCCACCTGCTCAGGTTGGTACAAGGAGTACAATTTATACTGAGGAGGACTGGTGCCCGGGAGGAGGTTAATGGGGCAGCTGTAGTCCCGGTATGGAGGTATCATGGTGGCCTTATATCTGCTGAAACACTCCTTTAAGTCATGGTACTGCCTGGGAAGCACCAATAGGTTGGTCTCCTCAGGAGTGTCCATCTCAGAACCACCCTAAGGGGCCCAGGGATTGCAGGCAGCCAGTAGGGCAACTGGCGTCCCAATTAAGGAGACTTCCAGTCCACCAGAAAATCTGCGAATCGTGCTGCCAAAGCCAGGGGTATCCCAGGATCATAGGGCTCTACTATGTATCTGCAAGATAAAACTGGATCTCTTCGGAGTGTTCACCAAGATCAAGCTGCAGGAGAGAGGGCCGGTATTCTACTTGGACACTCCCTAGGTACTTGCCATCCAGAGTGTGAATATTTGTCAGTCTGGCAGTAGGGATGTTGTGAGCTCGCGCCAGAGTCTGGTCTAAGAAATTCCTGTCAGCACTGGAATCAATGAATGCCCCGATCTCCACCACACATCTGGACCAGCTCACCCACACAGGTAGGATCAGGTAAGCCTCCGAACCAGGGAAGAATCACACCACTGCTGTAAGGACTTCCTGAAGACCTGACAGGAATTGGAATTTCCTGGGTGAATGGGACAGTTCAGCCGATAACACTCTAACTTACCACAGTACAACCACAGCCAACCCTGTGTCTAGCTCTGTCGTTCCTGGGCAGTGTTAGAAGTACATCCTAGCTGCATCAACTTGGCCAGAGGCAGAGCAATGGGGCTGGATGCACAGTGGAGGACAGAGGTCTCACCAAAGAGCTAGGGTAATGGGCATGCAGTTTAGATCACCGCTCCCTTAACCGATTGTCCTCTTGTACTGCCAGAGAGATATGTGTCTTCACAAGAAGGCAGAGATGTTATATGCATCATGCCACTATGATAAGAGTAGGTAGATACATACATACATAATACATACATTCATTTATTTTGATCCTAAGTACAGAATTCTAAATGAAGTATAAACATATTCCATACAACACACTGTTTTGTGACCAACTTAACAATTGGTTCACTTCTAATTAATAATGTACTAACATAGATGCAGTGAGAGAGTCTAAGAGTTTGAAACAAATACGTACACAAACTTTAGGTTAATCACTTAGATGGTTATGACTTCAGGACATCAGGGGTGAAATGTTGTCAAAGGAGGTGGGTTTCCTCATTTCTGACCATTCCCATGAGGAACTCTCAGGTAAAACATATAGAGATTGTATAGATCTTGGGGGTGGTTCGATGAGGGTCTGTAAGTAACATGTAGCTGTCCGTCAGAAAGCAGGGACTTGGGGTTTTAGTATGGATGTCCCAGGGATGGGTGAAGTCAGGGTACAAGCCCAAACAGGCATGTATTTATAACAACCAGTGATTCTTGTTTTGCCTGTTACTATGACGACATGCCCATGCCTCACTGCCTGACCCCACTTGTTGCCACCCACAAGACCCGATGCCATTTTTTGTTTTCCCGTGTAGAATTCGACAACTTCATTTTTCATTATTCTCCACCCTTTGTTAAACGCCTCCCCAAATAAAGTGCCGTTTTTGACCCCCAGGTCATGTCACTGTGTTCACCAGCCCTACACAGCGTTTCACCTTTCATCTGAGCTTTGACGACTAGTCAATGAAACATAGTTGTTTAGGTACTCGTTTTATACAAAGTATCTTACAATACTTGCCCATATAAACAGCTACACATTGACCTGGAATAATATAGGATAGTTACCCTCCAGAAGCCTAACATGACAGAGCAACTTTGTAACTTTGGAAACCAGAAGTAATTTTTGGGATATGAATTCCTGGCTACTGCCCAACCCTCGAGCCTCATTTGTATTTTGAAAACATACTGTACATGCCCTAAAACTGAAATGTCCAATGGCACTTTAAATGATAGTATCTTAGCATGTTTTGAATGGCTCACATACGAAACATCATACTTGCAGGATAAACTGAGGCTTTCTTCAAAAGAATCATCAACAGAGGGTTACAGACTTCATTTGATCGTCAGACATGACTATATACTTGAGAAAGGTAAGTAAAAGGTGCAGTTTACATGAACGACTTGCTGTCTGAGTGAGCAATGAGACAGACGCAACTCCCCGTGAATAAGGTTACCCCTGTTAGACAAACAAAGTCTAATCTCATCTGGTCTGTAGAGCATTAGTTAAAGAGACAGGTACCATCTTAACTGTGTAACCCTTTCTGGCTTTTTTTTTTTTTGTTTGTTTTGTTTTTGCCAGGCGCACCGAATCGACAGCTTGTTTGTGGGTTGTGTTATGTTTTGGCCTTGTTTCAGGGGATTAAATACTATAATCCAGCTGGCCTCACATGGGCTGTTTCCTACTCAAGCATCCTGCAGTTTAACCCTTATGAAAAGACAGTTTTAAAACATGTTTTAAAAAAACATTTAAAGCAGTTTTGTCTGTTCAGACTAGCATAACCATTTATGTGTGTATCTTATATTCTCTGAATGTTTAAGGAGGCATTCTTCTCTTATGTCAATTCAACGCTAAGGCAGAGAAGACAAAGGGTGGGTTAGGTCTGGTTGTTTTCACTTTGTCTAGTGTTTAATGCTTCATCATTTATTTTTTTTTTACAATAATTGGAATTCAAGTTAGCCTCATACATCCCTGGTGTTTCCACATCAGTTTGAGTCAGAAAAAAATGACACAATCAAATGACATGCATTGCCTCAGTATTAAGACTAAAACATAAACGTGCAAGTTAATGATGAGACTTTTATTTAAACCAAGACCAAAGGTGCCAAACACCACAGTTCTGTGGAAAGCCGACAATTAGCAGCCCCAAACCACACATACCTGAGCTGAGGGCTCGTTATAGCTAAATTCTCAGGTGTGTCAAATACAATGTTATTTAAAGTGGCTTTCTTTAGCTGAAAGGAGAAGCATTTCAAACTGTTTAGAGTGAATAGGAGGATATAACATGCTATACTTCTTTTTTACTTCACTTTTTATTGTCAAGACATGCTTTGATCATGGGTTGATGCAGCAACACTGCCAATCAAGGATACCTTCTCTGAAGGAATTGTGGCAAATTAGAAATCAGAAACAGCACCTGCTATTTGTGACGAGTGGAACAAGAAAATATGTGCACATAACGAAACTAAAACTTTGTAATAATTTGATTCCTCTGAATCATTCTCTGGATCTACTCAGTTTGTGGCCACATGAAATTTACTTTGCCTGTTTCTCCTATAGTACTGCAATTCCCTGACTGTATCCAGCAAATCATGGTGACATTCGTTATTTCCCCATATCCTGCACCTGACTGGAGATCTTTGTAGAATGCAAAACCCATCTTGGACGTTAAGCAACGTTACTCTATACATTGTAACCTTCTTTCCGTGTCCCCATGATACCTTGCGCGAACAATGGGAGACACTTCCGCGAGGAAGTAAACAAGGAAGATGTGGTCGCGGTTCCGAGAGTCTTTTAATTAAAAATGATCCTGGAGCACAATCTCGCATATCTTAAAAAGGACGAAATAAGAATGTAGGTTCTCTCCTTAATATACGGCTGGTGGGAGTGTTTAAAAAAGAAGTGGCTGCACGCATAACTTACAATAGTGTATCCAGCTGCTTCCTTAGGCAACGTGTTTAAAGTTCGGAGGCATAGCAGTCCTTCCAAAATAATAAAGTCGCTCATGTGTTCCTAAAGGATGTGGGACATGATCTTGTATACCTGAAAGCAGACATAGTGCTGACTCCGAGTCAGAGCCTCGACGTGTCACATCCCAAGGCAGCGTCTGTCAGACAGACAGAGGGGTGCTCATGTAGTCAGGGTATTGCCGATGCTGTGGAAGCATGATGAAGTAACCTTAAAATGATGACCGTGATGAATGGTCATAGTAATGTGTAGTCTGACCTCAACCTGTGTTCTACCATGGAAAAGCGTCAGCAGCACGGTTTGTTTGGCTCATAAAAATAAAGTGAAATAATAAGGAACAATTTAAATGCGTTAAAATGTGTAATTTTTTTAAATGAAGGCTGTGAATGCAATCAGGCAAGGCAGCACAGGGGTATACATGCACTGATGTGCAAAAGACGTAAAATGAACACCGTTTTGGGAGGCTGTTGTAAGTTTAAGTTCTTCCAGTTTAGTTTATCTTGGCCTTCTTTTGGAAACTATATCATCGCTGACGGGTCAGTAAGCTACACATTAAGCTGCTTGAAAGTAAAGCCACCAAACAGCACATCTTGTCCCTAAGCTCAGTAAAGACATTTAAATAAATACTCCTCAGCTATGCGATTTGAACCAATATTACTGTCGCTGAAGCCAAACAAATGCTTAAGTTCTGTTTCAGCTGGAAGTAGCTCCCGTAATCGTTAATAGTTTCTAAAATACCCCCCACCCCCCGGAAAAAGAATATATTCTGTACTATAGACTAAAGTCGCTTTTCAAGTGCATTGCAATCAAGCATCATGTAACTGAGACTTTTATGAATGTCATTAATTATGTTGCATACATACCTAAGGGATACCAGGGGATGATTCTGTGTGAAGTTTTAAGAAAGAGGATCAGACCAAGTTCAGAAGCAAATCCCAAAGGAGAAGAAAAATGATAAATAAATGTGCTTACAATCTATTGAACATAGAGTATCATATAATACATAATATGGTTGATTGTTTTTTTTATTTAGCTATGTCAGCAATCAGTGAGTCAAGTGTATCAGCAGATAGTCATAATGATTTGGAGTCTGAAAGGACATCAATCCTTACATGCAGCACACATAGAGCAGCAATTGTCATATTATTACATATAATTAATCATAACTACTACTATGATTGATACATTATTATGGATTATCTCTCTATGGAAGGATCTTGTTTGAAGATTCATACCACCTGTAAGTAATACATGAGCTTTTCATTAATAAGCACTTGCACTCTTCTGTGAGACGTGGTGTTTTACCATCTCACAGAGTAACTTAGGTGGTGTTAGAATGGCGTGTAAAGTCACATGACACGTGTTGGCTGTTGAAAGTACAGTACAGGTCTAAGATGACCTATAAATGAGTTCCTGTGGAATGCAATCAAGGCTTTAGTTACAGACACCTTTCAAGAATATCTTAATTCTTCTGGAACTCTCTTTATGACACATCAAGAGCATCCATCAATCCATGCATGGATCTCCCACCTCCTTATCATGAGCAGGGCATATCCAGAACAGTTCAGATAATTCTGAGAAATCCCCTACAAACCTGCACATGCTAGAAATGTTGACTTTAAACATCCATAATTGAAATGTGTGAGGGTGACTTTCATGAAAACTTAACCATAGCGTTGCTGCAATCATTTTTTTGTCAAATTAAGGTGCTAAAAATAGTCTTCATCAATTCCAGTCGGTTCTGTCTGTTTCACTAAAGTCTCAATGTTTGGTTTTCCCTGACAGGAATACGAACTCCCACATAAAATCTACAGAAAATTATTACACTACTACTACTAATAATAAAAATAGCAACAGCAATACATGGTAATCTGAGGTGACAACTTCTGTGTTATAGATAGAAAGATAGGAAAGACTGCTAATTTATTTAATGCAAATTTTTTTGTATAATTATATCAATTTGAAGGAGCATATCCATAACACATTCGAGTGGCATATTCTGTCTCAGGACTAGACCTGTTGGGACATAAGGCACAGTGAAAATGTACAGCATACATTTAGAAATGATCATCTTTTTAAATTTTTTTGTAAAAGGTAAATTTTTACTTTATGTATTATATTTCAACAAATATATAATCCACTATTATGTTCTCAAAGTATCTCATTTTTCACTATCATTATTGTCTAAATTCATATTTCTAATATTGCTATTGGCATAGTTAGAACGTTAATTTGTCATGTAACTCAGTATACTTATCTGAGATGTTAAACTCATTATAGGTGAGAAAATCAGCTCAAACTCTTAGTCTCAAATCAGTTTAGTAATCAATACATGACCTGAGATATTAGAATAGGAACTAGTCATGGGTCCAGCAGAGATCTGTTTTTTATATCCAAGTGAGCTCATTGTGATATTTTGCATGTAGAAATTTTAAAATTACAAGGCAAAGCAAAAATGTCAATGTGTACTTTTGTCTGAAATTTCCATTTACTTCTACAGTTTTTCCCTTTTGTTCTGTGAATGCTAATCTTCAAATGTTGAGTCATGGTTTTTGAATCTAAGCTGGAGGGTAATTAACTTGGACACATATATCTTTTCCTGAAAATCTGTTATTTTTATATTTGCATGAAGAGACAATATGATATTCAATAAACAAGTCCTTTCCAAATTGTCAAGTTTTCTAATAATATTGTATTATAAAATCTAACAATATTTATAATAAAGGATGCTGCTGCTTACCTTTATAACTAATTATATTTCATGTGAATGTATAAAAATGGCCATTCCTGTGTTTATTTTTTCATCTCTGACATTTATTGATTGACAAACATACCAGTAAAGGATCACATATTTCTTTGAGCACCTTTTTAATTACAAGTCTATTGTGTATTCACATTTTACTCATTTTAAGGAAATTTTTAATTTACAAGTAATTTATTTAGCAGTGCGTTTTTAAACAGACTGACTTAGAGTGCTATTCTGTTAGCTAATTAAAATGGCAATTACATCGTAATGAATAATCAATTTTCTCACTTCTTTTCTGTCATCCAAGTTCTTGGAAATGCTGGATCTGTTAAGCTTCAAGAAAAGATAAGTGACTTGTTATATTCATCGCTTTTTAGTGGTTTTTCTCACAGTGTCAGAATGATGGCGATGCTGGGAATATCTGCCTGGAGTTAAAACTACACATCGCCGCTGTATCTGTGTTCTTGGGCTGCTTTGTCAGAGGCACTGCTCTTAAAAGCCTCTTTGATGAGGCCCCCCTGTCCAAGGGGCCCGTTGAGGGGAACAAAGCCGGGCCTGCGACCATAAGGGGCCGAGTCCCGGGTTCATCTGCGACAATAGGCAAGTAACGAGCCCTGAGCAGACAAACGGCACACGGGCTCCTCACCTCTGCCCAGTTTTGGGAGGGGGGTGCGGGTGGGGAGGGTGGCCAGAAAGACGGAATTTCAAAGGATGTTTGGGTGGTGCTCGCTGAATATTAATAGCATAATGGAGTGGATACTGCAAATTGCTGCATTTCTTTTCATTTTGAAACAGTTATTTCCCTGGGCGTTTATTATGATAAATGCAAGTGTGCAAGTATTTATAGCTCATCTCTCAATACTCAGCTCAAAGAACACAACACACTGATGGCTGAACAGATTTAAATGCACAGAGACATCTCTTATATGAATTTTGGATTTGTTTCTTCACCACTCCTAGTAACATGTTCAGTGAGTGAGCCCAAGTTGTTTGGCATTCAATGAGTTTGAAATGGAAGGCTGTCTTGTCATTGATGTCTGTTAACAATACAATGCTTCGGTAGGCAGACCCATAAATTAGTCAGGTGACCAAGGACACTCAAACCCTTGACCCGCATTCTGTACACCTGGTGCAGGTGCAGTCAGAGCAAACAGATGAAATGGGGGAAAATTAATTTGAAATCACATCTGAACTTGAAGATGCTGCTTCTTGTGACAGAAATAATCCAGAAAGAAATCGCTTCTCTTTTGGCACAAAGGAAATCCTTAGAGGATTATGACAGAAATTCAGGGTTTTGGAGTTCTATAAACATCCAAAATGCTACATGAACTGTTCTACATTTTAAATTAAGTACCTAATTCAATAATTTGGGCCAGGGAAGGAAATAGAACTGGACATTTATGTCTCCATAAAAAAGAAAGTATTAGTATTATTAAGGGTTCAAACATGCAGTGCTAAAACCATATTGGATTTGTGCTGATTCTTCTTATAATTTTCATGCCTTAAAACACAACGCCCAGCCAAAACTGTAAGGTCAACAAATACCAAATTTGGCAAGATGGTGTAAATTTCTACCCACTACTCAGTCTCTCAATAGCCACCCGTTCACTCCATAGGGGGCGCTACAGCACTGGTTTTTCCATTTTTGGCTATATCTCTTGAACCGCGAACCTACAGTCAAAATGTTTTTTTCCTCATGGTCCATGGCTTATTCTCCACCAAAAAGTCCATTATGGCGTTTTGCCCCACCTCCTTAGATTTTCTCAAATTTGCTTTATTTGCAAAACATGCACTTGCCTACTAGTTCTAGGTTTTTTTCCATCAATCTGGCCATATCTGCTATTGCCAGAATCGGGAGACTTGGCTGGGCAAAATGCATTCGAAAAATCCAGACTTTTCCTACTTCACAGCAGTTTTGAATAAACAGCTAATTTAGGCATGCTTCAGTCAGATTTTACCGTATTTGAAAAAACGTTCCACAAGGTCATTGTGGGTACGCAGACCAAAACTAGTGGCAATTCATCAATAGGACACTTCAAAGAGAGGCAATCTGTATCTCAATAACCTCCTGACCAGTCTTGGTGAAATCTGGTACGTTTCCTCTACATACTGCGCTGAGGTTATGCCTTCAATACTGTATATATGTAATACAATAATCAGCTAATCACAATACAACAGTTGTAAACAAACTGTCTAGACATGCCTATAAGTCCCAGAAAACCAAAATTTGGTGTTGAGATGCAGAATCACACCCTTTACAAAAACTATAAAAAAGTCATTTTCATTTTCAACAGTGGCCAAGCCCATACTGTACTTTTATCAATCCATGTTGCATGCACTGCTATAACTCATGATTGTTTCAGTCAAATTTCACCAAATTTGACAGACATGAGCAGATTCATACCCTATCTTAATCACCCAAAGAGCGCCTCACTCTACATACCAGGGACGCAACCATTCAGGTGTACATGTTTTGGTACATTATGGTACATATCTTGACTTATGGGACATACAGTCAAAATTCTTTTGCTTTCTGATTCCTTTAACAATCTAAAACTTAAAGAACAGGTGTATTTAGTTAAAATACCATACTGTGCAAAAGTCTTGAGCCACCCCTCATTTCTCCATATGCTTCCAAAGAGCTAGACTTTCTTATGTTTTTTTTTATGTAGTCTCGAGGAATAGTTCTCCAGGCTTCCTGAAGGACTTTCAGAGTCTTTGGCTCTCACTTTCAGTCCAGTCTCTGTACCTGACCAGTTTCAGAGGGATGTTCTTTGTTTGTTAAGCCACACAGTGACCCATGTATGAATCAGTCAAGCATGACGAAGCCATCTAACTTAAGGCATGAACCAGGGAAGAAACGGGTGCAGATGATTACAGACGATCAGGTGATTTTGCAATAAATCACTGTACCTATTGTCCCATTTTCCTAGCAAAATATAAAGAAATGAGGGGTGAGTGGCTCAAGACTTTTGCACTATATAAATATTGCTTCATTTTATTCACTCATTTAAGCAATAAGGTTTCAACTGAAACTGACTCAAACTGAGTCATTTGCGTAATCATTTTTTCTTTTAGGTAAATTAAATACAGAAGGTACATTTTTAGTTAATGTATGAACACACAGTCATAGTAATATTGTAAGTACTGAAGAGAGGTTGAGTCGCTACAATACTATTGCAATACTACCTACGGCTGTACAATACAGTTTATCAACTGATCTCTCGCTTTAACAGACTTAGGGACTTCACTCACTTCTGCTGGAAAATCTAATGTGATAAACATGTTTTAATCAAAGGGCTACTGTACGTTTTATAAGCTATACAACAAACTACTACTTAGGAAAATCCATTGAGTTCGGTTGGTATGACCAAAAAATGACTGAGTCAGTCAGGATGAACTTTCTGCGATATTCCACTCTGTGCTTTATATCGACACGTAAATTGTCTCAGTCTGCAATATGGCCTGATGTTGGCACGTCCAGTATGTTTCTTTCTGAGATGTGACACCGTATGTGCTTGGCGATGCTGCTTCCTTTCTTGAGCGATTTTCTGTGATGAGTGTGTGTTATGGAATAGGCCATATGTTTTACTCATCTGTGGTTTAACCAGACTGACATAAAACTAATCGTCCATACTTTCCATCCGTTTATTTATCCATCCATCTGTCTTTGTATCTTTGCAGTTGCTTTTTTGCCATCATGCTTGAACCCCTTCTTCAGCGCTTGCAGTTACATTTATTATTATTATTATTATTATTATTATTATTATACACTGTTACATGAATTCAAATTTAATTTTATTATATTTATCTATAAATTCTGTGTAAATTAAACTTGCAGATTTAGCGTTTCGTTTGTGTCTTTGTTTGAAGTCAGGTGATTGACGTGGGGCAGTGTCACTTTGTGCCTTAGTAACAGTGACAGAGTCAATGTGCAGTGTAATGAGCTTTGCTACCCTCAGCATGCGTGGAGTGTAAGTATTCAGACGACCGCGATAATGCAAGTGGAGAAGGGACGGTCCATTTGAAATACAAACTAGTCACTGACTGCTTTTCACACAAACAGAGGGTATCCCAAGGCAATCTCAGAGCACACAACACCAAAATGTACCATTACCCTTTAAGACATGAATTATGATCGTTATTTAGTAAACACATATGATAATGCAAGCAGACACTATCAGATTAATGGAGTTCTCTTTCCATTGTACAATTATATTGGCTAACCTTTGATTCTTTGAAACAATGTTATAATTTGTGGTTTAACTCACAGAAGTTATATTGAAAGCTACACCCTGAATAAATAATGTATAGGTACAAACATCTCATTGTAATTCATGATTCATTCATCTTCATTGTATTGCTGTCATTCCATTTAAAAGTTTTCTTCATCTTCGTATAATACGTGGGTCCGGGCACCAAAAACTACTTTGAAATTCTCTATTAGGTTTACATCTCTAGTCCCGGTTCATGAAAACAAGTAAAATTGAGTTCCTGGCATTGAGCGAATGTGACATGGACATCAGAAGGTACTTGTTTGCAGATAACATCTATCTGCCAACATTCCACGAGTGAATCCATTCTGATGAAGTTTCATTATTTATTTGCTTAGAATGTTGTTAGACCCCTTTGAAAATGAAATATTTAAGACTGTCTGCATTTGCATTTGCCGGGGTGCCTGAAATCAGAGACTAGAAATGTCTGCAGACTGGGAAATAGGTAGATTGGAAATGAACGTGTGTAACATTTTACACCCTGAGCTCAAAGAAATCAGAGTTTTATTTCACTGCACTGCGATGCTGGCCAGGTTTAGATACCAATTTTATCTCCCTTCTAAATGGTGCCCCATGAACTCTAAGATTTTTTAATATAGAATGATCTTCTTCACACTTCTCCGCATTTATTGAATCAGGAAATTCTCTCCTAGTTGTGAATTTATGTGTATCTCAAGGCATACTAAGACGTTGTTAGCCTGAGAAAAGCTGCGAAGGTGATTTTCACACACTCACATAACCACTTATGCAGATGATGGAGGCAATGCTCTCAGGTAAAGATTCAGTTTGTCGTCCATTCACTTTTTTCCTAGTAAAGGATATTTTCTTCTCTTTTGGTATCCTTCTCCTACATGGAGCTAATTCTCTCAGTCTTTTGTAAATGCTTACCGATCAAGCTCATCAGATGATTCTTATACTCTGTGGCAGAGTCCTTGAGTGTTAATATCAGCGTCAACGGAGAACAAGTTCATGTCAGGTACCATTTGCATTGTCATTATTTGTGTCAGTTTTGAAAACTAAACAAATTATTGCTAAAAAACAGGCACTTGCCGTACCTCTCCTTTTTGCAATGCCGTGTCATTTTGAGGAAGAAAAGGTGATCCTGTTAAATCAACCCTGTGAAGCTTTTCTACACTCTTACTCGAATCTGCTGATGTTTGTGTGGTGGAACTCAACCTGGAAGAGTCACGCTTTCGCATTTCATCATTTTCTTTAGTAAACCAACAGCCAATTTTCACATAAGCAAAGTGCATAAGTAGACTGATAAGAATTACCCTGTAAAACAAAACCATGCATTTTGACCATCAGCAAAAAAAAAAAAAAATTAAAAACAAACAAAATAAATGCAGTTATCTCTGGTATCCATGCAAATTATTTCCCCCAGTGGTTCTAAGGGGTTCTTGGTAACAGGTGGACGTTGCTGGATTGTGAGACTTTAGCTGGTACCAGATGTCAAATAGACCATCTTCCCCCAATTCCTGCCTGATAAATGATTACTGACGCTTGCACTGACATCTCCAAACAAGCTAACTAATGTGTTTATGCACTGTGTGAATATTTACCTTTGCACCTGTCTGAGCAGGGGGACCTCTAACTGCAGAACATTTCACTGTCAATCCGCGTCAAGCTTCCCACTCAGGCAAGAGGCAAGCAAGGAGCCACGGAGCCCAGAAGTCATTGTTTTTAACCTTTAATTCTGGAAAATGGTGTACACAATACTCCATCCACAAGAGCCGAATGTCATTTTAGGTTCACTCGCTCTGTTTGATCAAGATGATCAATATCCCCAGTGAAATGAAAAAGCAAATGAATGGAAAGTCAATAAAAATCAAAAGAATTCTGAATCTAATGCTAATAATTTTTCTTATTGGTTTTACTTGGTAAATCAAGTCTTCTTTTCAGATGTATTTCTGATTGTCATTGAAATAAACCAGAGTTTAAAATTTTAAATAGGCCTACTAAATAGGCCTAAAATTGAACAATAAATTGGTTAAATTTCTTTAATGAAAAGGCTCTTAGATTAGTGACTATTCTTATTATTGAAAATGAAACACAATAAATATAATCACAACAATAATTAAGATAATAGTTATTTTTTTTATAATGATGACAACAAAAATGGCAATTCTAAGAAAAAGAATGTGTTATTATTGGTATTGTTTTTATTAGACATGATGTAAAATGTTATTATGGCATGGTTTGTCAGAATAACCACAGTAAACATCCTTAATATACATATATGAATTGTAAAAAAGGTAAACAATACAAAAACTTTTATTGGACAATTCAGAAACACGTTATCAGGGAAATACTAACATTAACACAAACTGCTAGAAAATTATATATCTATGACACGCTTGCTATTTATTTTAAAAGACTGTATAATACTGCAAAGTTTGATAAATGATTGCCAAAACTGTCAAAGGCTGAGAAGGAAAAAAATGGGGAATTATTCTCATCTGTGTAGAGCTGGTGTATCTAAGTGTGGGGCCATTATTGCATTGGTATCACAATGATTAATGCACAGTGCCTGCCCCTTAACAAACTGTGAGGTATAACGAAGTCCATTCAACTCTGTGTATTTCTGTTTTGTTCCCTTCCCAACATGTTTGCCCCACAGAACTTAGCAAGGATTCAGCCATGGTTTTAAATAGTACAAAAACAAAACGCAGTGTGATTGTGAATGGTATATACCGCGCGATGTCAAATTAACTTGTGTATTAGCCATATAAGTCGTACTCCTTAGTATTGTTTTCCATGGAAGAGAAAAAAAACGCAATTTTTAAGTATATGCTGTGATGACCTCCTAAAAGGCATGTAACGTTCTTTCCCACTGTTTGAATGATCAAAATGAGACAATTACCAGCAAAGCAATTAGACGCAGCCGGAGAATTAAGAGGCGTATTGTCGTCGCAGTTCTTCCATGACGAGGGTAAAGAGTGAAACAGAAGCAGGTCACGGCCACAAAAATTCATCAGCAACTTTGTTTACGTGGTCTTGTCGTTGTATAGGGATTAATTACACGCTACAGTTTTACCTCCGCGCACCTCGCTTCTAGTGGAAAAGTACGTCACTTTTAGCCCCGTTTTTTTGGTTTTTTTTTTTTGTTTGTTTTAAAAAAGTCATTGAAATGAATAACACCTGACAGTTAAATGTAACGAGTAAACCAAAACAATTATATTCAGAGGAAAGCGATGCACTGCACACTTTATTAAAAATTTCTCTGCAACACAAATTTCCAGGGAAACGAAGGATATATAACAACTTAAGCATCTACAGAAACCCATACTTTTATTTAGCTTTCACTTTTTTAGCGGAAATGGGAAGAAAGAATTAAGAGACCGAATGACAATTGTTTCAATGTCCTTGGTGTATATTCTATAATATGCTAACATCTGAAAATGACTTGTGACGTTTTAACTGAGACAAAGCCTTAATTGAATTGCACAAGCTGACTGATTACAAAAACACGTTTGGTCTTATAAACATCTCTAACTACAGATTTTTACAAAGCTTTTAGCTAGGCCTTTATTTCCTGAAAATTATTCTCAATTGTTTTATTATAAGAGTAAAGCATAAAATATAAAATGATTTATGTGTATTAGTGCAGTTTAAAATTGCTATATTTATCACTCCAGAGTCTTCTACAGGAGATAGAATTTTAATTTTTATGATGTATACACAGAAATACAAATATACATCACCAAGTATGTATTTTCATAAATTTGGGCAAAAATATATATTTAAATACTTTTGCTTTTCATGAATATACTGCGCACACCATGAGTATTCAGTGATTGTTATCTGAGATAGTTGCATATTTAACAATACAGTTTTAATGAACAGATTAAAGCAGATCAGTGTATTTAACATATGTCAAAGAATTATATTAAATGTATAAAGCTCCCGGCTCTTTTTATCTGAAAAGTGTAAACGACATTTCCCTGTTACCGAAGCATTACACGAAAGATACATTTCTAATCCTAGATTAACTGCACAGTTTTTAGAGAAGTTGGGTACTTACATTAACTTAGGCACTCCATAAAATCTCACTTTCCTTCCTTTCCTGTTGGCCACATGTATACGCTTAATCCCACAGGAATTTGAAACACCTTGTTTTCATAATTTGCATTTATAATCTGAATACTTAAATAATTTTAACATCCCACCACCTCAAAACCACAATAATTTCTCTACCTTTAATTCGCAAATTTTCTTCAGTCATAAGAAAAAGGATAAATCAGTTTAACCAACTGTTAAATACATTTTTTTTCCTATTTTCGCACCCTTTAATTTGCATTGCGTATCTTCGAGCCCAGTTTTAGTGACTGTTTCTAAAACTGTTCTACGTGTTTTTTCCCTCCAAACTATTAGCATCATTTCGCCATTAAGCTACATTAATTGTAGGTGAATGAAAACTTGCAAGGAGGAAAAAAAAGGTCTTCAAGGGCCCAATCACATGCCTGGGGCACTTGGGAGGACCTTTGACCTCCTCACTGGAAAGTACACACAGTTTGAAGAACTGCAAATAAGATGTGCGACAGGGTCCGATTTAAGATGAATAGTGTAAAGGCAAAACAAGAAATTAAGATCCAAGTTAAACACCTAGTGTCAAAAATGAGACATATTTATCGTCAGTGTTGATGTGGCGACCAAAAAATTTTTTGTTGCAGAATAAAGAAAGTCTGATGATAAACAACATTACGCAGTCAATATTCCCGGCATCACGACTTGCTGTGATATTTATTATGAATTGCCTAATTATTTTTGCTTAAGACTGAACTGCACCCTTAATTCGGCAGCCCAGAGAACTTCTGAGTAGCAGAATTCTAAGATAGTAATAGTTTTCTTGCGTAAATAAAAGCTGCAGAATAAACACTTTCAGCTGTTTACGCTGATGCCATTCGCAGTAGTATATGTTGAGATATCATCGGGTTATAGATCTGCTGTTAAGATTAGAGTTTTTTGGTTTTATAAAATAAAACAAGAAACCGAACGGATTCAATTTATATTCCTAGAGAATAAACAAATGAAGTTTGCTTTGGCATAGGGGCTTATTGTAGGAAGGTCAGTTCCGATGAGACTCAGCGTAAAATTCCTTAAGAAATTGTTATTGTCTTTTATTTGTGTAATGATTAATATTATCAAACTCTACGGCAGCGTTACGCGTTAATGTATTGGGGAGTGGATTAAATCATTGTGAACAACACCCAGGTAGGTTATACTGTATAATTTTATAGAAAAAAAAGTTTGATTGGAAGAGGTAGACGTGATTGATTATTCTTAGTGTTGTGTCTTTCATCTTGGTTTGATTTTAAATGTCGTAATGAAAGAATCTGTCACTTGTAGTCATTAATTTACTGCGATCTCTTAAACCTATATATTTAAAGGCATATTTTAAACGAAAATTCGTACGCGAAATTCACTCCTTGCTTTTTTGAAAGTGGACAGTTAATATATTGTTAGCGAAAATAAAGCAGATCCATCCATCCATTATCCATACCGCTTATCCGTCTGGGTCGCGGGGAAATTGGAGCCGATTCCAGCCGACTTTGGGCGTTTTAAAATAACTATGACTAAACTGGTATAATTAAGAAATTTTGTTTCATTTTTTACCCTGCTGACCTTAGTAATATCATTCATAAAAAGTTAGTGCATATCCAAGTTTCCCTCTCCGTGCACTATCGTTGAAAAGTCATAATCTACATTAGTGATTTTTCTGTGTTTATAGCCGTGTTGAGAAAACACTGATATATGGAAAAAAATTGCATCATTGATACATTAGTCTCGTTGCGACTGCTTCAGTAAGATCTAAATGGCACGTGTTGATTTTGTTTAGATTTTACCATCAGTCCTCACCCCAGGAGTATGTTAATATTTTTAGACTTAATCATAACCGAAACAAGCCAAAATCTCAACAAATTCTGCCTTGGGTCTGGTTGAAATGATGTTATTATATTGCATATTCAGTAACTGGAAACAATACTGAAGTAGTATTGCACACCACAAAACTTATATGTAAAACGAGCTGTTTCATTACCTATAAATTAACCTCAAGTATGTTATCTTGATTAAACTAAATGGGGTAAATAAATAACAAAACAATCAGAAGGCAATTACTATAAATGTGGACAGTGGCAAAACACACCCTTGTCCTCCTGTTGCTGGTTTCCTAAACGAGTTGCATCCCAGACACTCTTGCTCCTGTGACGCATCTTGGTAAATCAAATCGTTCACTTCCGTCCAAGAGTCGGCGCTTATCTAGTTAGACGCTTTATTGTGTCTAATACGGGAGATACGGTGGGCCAGGTGCAGTGTACAACTTCATTCCCCGAAGGACCCCGGGCTTTCTCACATTTGTAATTTCAGACCTTTCGATACAGCAGTTTAGTGTTGCGCTCTTAATTTATGCATGTCATTTTTATGATATAGGTGCAAGAGCATGGCGTGCTGTACTCCAGAACGACCACGGGTCTTCATTACGTGACATCTAGGTAAACACACACGGAACGTCTCGGCAAACGATGAACAAGGTGGCACATTGCACGATGTCAAATTTGGCTTTTTACTTTACCACAGCTGCAAGCCTTCGGATCAGTAAGATGAGCTAGGCAGGTGCTTTGTCTCGGCGGGAAAAGATCTGTCCAGGAAAAATACCTCCCTTCTAGCATCCGAAGGAACAGTATGCAACTGGTTTAAAGCGAGCTAATCACTTAATAAATGGTCACATTTCCATACTTGATTGAGTTCCTACTGTATATCTGCTGTGTCGTTTCATAAAGGTCCGTTGGCAGTTGCAGTCTGTCCTTTGGCTTGTTCTTATATGTACTGACCCATCGCGCCGAAACCGGCTAATTTGTTTCACTTACATCTGCGGTGTACGTTTGAGATGCCGGTTCAGGACCCCGACTCTTACTCCAAGCGTCTGGGCCCTTCACTGACCTCTCCAAATCTCTCTCAGGTCATTGAACCAGCATCCCTGGATGCATGGAGTGCCCCAGTGACCACAGTGTGTGCGTGCGTGTGTGGAGAGAGAAAAGGCCGGGGGGATCGATGTGTGCTTTTCAAAATAGAAACGCATCAAATAATTACGGTTAACACAACATGCTGAAGTAACACTCAGAAGTTCAAACTGAACAGGCAAATGATGACTAAATAAAACGAAAGCTCAGAAGCGCAAATAACTGATGATGCGCTCTATTTAGCCGGGGATATACAATTAAAAATTTCCACGTGACAAAGACGTGGTTTTCTTAACCTTAAAGCTCCAAAAAGGATCCATAATTCTCTAAGGTACCGTATTATAATGTTCTATATCTGGGAGAATAAATTACACGAATAGCAAAGAAGCTTAAATTGATATGTAAACATTTAAACTGAATCGCTGCACACGTGAGCTTAGCGATAATTAAATATTAAATCACAGCTACGCCACATGATCGCTAACTTTCTCCTAAATTAAAAAGAAGGGATTTAACACACATGGTGCAAGAAACTTAAACGAATCATAAACAATTTCATTTAGCACTGCGTTAACTGCATATTATGTCTTGTGTGTACTGTTTCCTGATTTTAGGTTAGCCGCCGAGTTTGATTAGCAGAAAAAGTAGAAATTGCATTTTTTTTACTTAAAATTACTACAGCAACACTGATTTTGAGGAATATTTAAAACAATACAAAGTTCAACCAAAAATAATGTTGACTGAAACCTCTTTTAAGGTAAATTATGTTAGCGGAACAGCTTGATAAGCCCCAATGAAAATACCAAATTAAATTCACTTTAATAATTCTGCCTTTATTTATTACTGCCCAATGAAGTCATTTTAATATACGTTTTTGAGTGTTTAGGTGAAACCAGTTTTGTCACAAGCACGTCGGACTGTCGTTTCCATTAGCAAGGAGTCTTAGAAGACATTTATAGATTTTCTGCGGCCTGTAGTTCCATTGCAGTTTCTCCAGAGATCTCGACGTAGAGGTTAATCCAAACGCT
>JAACJT020000021.1:18908744-18929503 GCA_009936485.2 Gymnarchus niloticus | reverse complement strand
ATTTATAGATTTTCTGCGGCCTGTAGTTCCATTGCAGTTTCTCCAGAGATCTCGACGTAGAGGTTAATCCAAACGCTGAGCGACTGTTACACGTCACATGCAGAACGGCAATCCATCAGTTTTCAGTAGGTTCCTTATTTGATTGTTTTCATTAGAACAATTAGTATTCATTTTATTTGGTTACATGTTCCAACGTTCATTTGCATGACCAATTAACATATTCACCAATTATTAAAACGATTAATAAAATGATTTAAAAAAATAAAATAAAAATTAAACCCGGTGAAAACGAGGATTTTACAAACCTCTCGTCTCATATACCCGTGGAGCGTCGGGCCGCCTTCTGCAGGTCACTTCCAACGTCTCGCTTATGAAGATGTTGTCGTAACACTGTAGTCGAATTCATTCGTCTAGCTATTTGGAGTTCTTATTTGTGCATTAAAATTCTACCTCAATATTTTCGTGTCATATATAAATATATATATATATATATATATTGCCCGCCGTTTCCACATTGCACTGGTTTCAAGTGAATGCGCTCCGTGGCCTCCGGTCGCGGTCTCTGATTGAATATTAGGCAGGGTTGAGACATTTGACTGATTTACATAACTGAAAACGGCTCGCGCAATGCTCAGGGTGCAGTGACTCTACGTAACTTTGACATCCTTACCGCTTCAGACAAATGAAAGGGCCAGGAGGGTGTCAGCCGGGTTGACCATTCGAGTCAATTTAGATAAGCCGTATATGTAAGACCGAAACGTTTGACAGTCATGACTAGATCATTAATTTCTCAGATCTGAGGTTAACTTTGGAACGTAGGAATAACCAAGTCTTCTATGCACCACTTGGGGACCCAACCGGTGGTGACCAGTAGTGAAATGTCACCGACGGGCGACAGCCCAAGAAAATAATGGAAGCTGAGTGACACGGCAGGCCTGATGTGTAGTTCATCTGAACTTTGGTGTAATGGCGGACTTTTGCGTAGCGCGACCAAGCTTGGGTAGCTTGATTATTCCTGTAAACAACTGGAAACGCAAATCCACCCACTCCTGTTCATTTAAACAAGATGAGAAACATTATCATACAAGCAAAGGACACGAGTGAGCACGCAAATACCAATTGAATTTAAGTGCATTGGAACAATGGTTTATTAATCACAATACGCGTATACAAGAACTGGAATGTTTCTCTTACGTTACTGCATTGTTTATGAGGCAAAGGCTAGTAAAGGCCAAGTCTCTGCATTATCAAAGCGGTAATGCTGCTGTACTGTTAACACAAACTGATTTATTCGCTAAACATATTTCCGTCGCCCCCCCCCCCCCCACACACACACACACACACCACCCCAAAGAGAAGAGAAGCTTAGCAAAATATACTCATGCAGTGAAGTATTTTCTTCTTCTCGACGGAATCATGAAGAGCGTCGTACTTTATACTGAGGTTGTCCTTCAGCGTAATTTAATACTTTGCGGGACCACAAGCTAAGCGTGTTTGAGCGATGGTTGGAATTCCATAACGGCACTAAATTTTATGTACTGACATAACAACGAATTCATGGAAAACCACTTTCTCACTCCCATTTAGTTATCTTGGCCGAACAGCTCAAATTAAGCTTTACAGTAAAACAACATTCCTTGCTGAAATTTGTTTGCACATAATTTAAAACACTTTAGACAGTTAATCCGAAGTAGTTTGCTCATATGGTTTATTATTATTAATAATAATAACAACTCAATATAATGTTATATATAATGTCAACTGTAAAATAGTGTATTAAAGTTAACTTTCATGCAATTCTATTCTCTTGCCTTGACCATAATCTCATGTTATTTAATTGAAAAAAGTGAAATATTGGGAAATAATGTTGTATTGAGATTATTGCTGTTGAAACGAAATATAACTTAAATTATCTTAAAACACAACAATTTAAAAAAAAATAAATTATAAAATAATGAATAATTTGATACATTATTTAAAATATCAAAATACTCTAAATCTTGTGGTTGTGATCAGTCACATCATAATAAAGATTAACATGATTGTTCTCGATTAATTTTGTGCTTCAGTACATGGATAATAATATTATTATGTTATATATTATGGAAAAAAAACTTGTAAATGTGCGCAAATGAATTTATTAAGAATACCATCCTGGAAAAGGCTAGGAATTGCTGAACAGAAAACATAGCAAAAGTCAAAAGTAAGCCGTCATTTTAAGGGTATTAATAATCATAATTATTAAAGAACTTATCGTGTGCAAAGTGTACGGAAAGAGAAGATATTCAACGCGCCGACTTTGCACCCATAGTGTTAGCATTTTCGGTTAATTTCGGCGGCCGGTTAACGTAACAGGAAGGTCAGTGTTTTTCGATGGGAATTGTAAAGAATCTTTAAAGATTTATAACGTTAGAATCAAGAGTTCGTTTGCCAGCTTAATGACTCAAGTGTGACACCAGTGTATGTACATGTATGTAAGCATGTATGCGTGCATAATTTTTATTTATTAGGAAAATATGAGACGTAACATCTTACGGTATTTTAATATGTTATGGAAGATCCATAATTGCACTATGTACATACGTGTCTGTGTGTATATAGGTACACATTAATTTTTTACATATTTTTGTTAAGAATATAAAAGTATAAAATATTCCAGGAAATGACCAAAAAGCAATATACTCACAAGTTAGGATCTCTATCATGATTTCTTTCTGCTCACTGGATTTTGTTACCTTGAGCTAATTTGGAAGTGCCTCCCTCTGTTGGAACAAAATGATGCTTAAGACGCATAAATTAGGCAGTTATACAATGAGGAAGAACCTTCATTGTGCCTCTTTGACGATGCTCGGTGGCGCTTATGTATGGTCAAAGTGCTCTCAAAGTTTGCAGAAAGTATGGCATCCCCATTGATGCTGGGCAGTAGCTCGGATGCCGCCGAATGCTGCGCTCAACAGTTATGTAAACCTCAAAGGATAAAATGCAGGTTGTACGCGTGAAAATTTGTTCCATGGTAAAGGCTTTTATTGATCGAATAAAAATTAACTGCTACTACAAATAGGGCAAAATTCGGTTAATCAAACATTTCTATTGTCATCATTCTTATCTTAATATGAAACTAACAACATTTTCCTCAATTATCTTGGTAAAATGTCAATGACCATTGTTTGCTCGTTTAGGACGATGCTCCGCCCACAGTGTTTGTCGTAAACCTGGCGCCTGACTACAATATACCCGAGATAAGAGCGCCCAGGGCTCGCCTCCTTCTCCAAGGCGATCAATCGGATCTCAGGCGTACTACAAGCACTCTCTTACGTAGACATCCACAAGGAGAGAGCTAATACAACAACACGGTTGATCTGCTCAACAAATTTACCTGCTTTCTGAACCATGTCGTTGAGCCCAAAGCACACAACGCCTTTCTCTGTGACAGATATTTTGAGTCCAATCGAGGAGACCTACAAGAAGTTTAGTGCTATGGACGGCGCGGGGAACCTCACCTCTCCGCTAGGAGCATACCGACAACCTCAGGTCTCTCAGCCCGGCATGCAACAGCACTCCATGGGTCACAACGCCGCCGTGGCCACCACTTACCACATGTCACACGGCGTCTCCCAGTTTTCTCACGGTGCCATGGGAGGATATTGCAACGGAAGCATTGGCAACATGGGAGATCTCCCGTCGTACCAAGAAACCATGAGAAACACCGGAGCAACTGGGTGGTACGGCGCAAATCCCGACCCAAGATATTCAACAAGTAAGTTTCATTTGATGCAAAATCGCTCATTTCTATACGTTTTGTGCCCGTCGGTATGTTGGAAATTCCTGATATTATTCCAAATTAATAAGGAGCGAGCATTTCAAACAAGTATGTGACTGTTATTTGACTTTTTTTGGAACTAAGGAATAATATTTAAAACATTACAAAAATATTTTGAGTGAATAGTAAAATGTTTTATACGAAATGTCGTTTCAGTTTATATGTTGTCAGAATTAATCAGTATATATTGACAAATATTTTGTGCCATCTGTGGACTAGAATAATGAAGTTTACGTGTAATTATTTTTTAAAATATCAAAATCTACTGATTATTGAATGCACGCATATGTATATATATTTTTAAGTTTCTAGATTCATGGGACCTTCCACAGGTATGAATATGAGCGGCATGGGCACTCTGACAGGAATGGCGGATGCTGCAAAGACCATACCTCCTCTACACTCAGCCCCCAGAAGGAAAAGACGGGTCCTGTTCTCTCAGGCTCAAGTGTACGAACTCGAAAGGAGATTTAAACAACAGAAATACCTCTCGGCACCTGAAAGGGAACACCTGGCGAGCATGATACACCTGACCCCGACCCAGGTCAAGATCTGGTTCCAGAACCACAGATACAAGATGAAACGACAGGCCAAGGACAAAGCCGCTCAGCAGCTGCAGCAGGATGGCGGCGCGTGCCAGCAGCAGTCGCCGAGGCGAGTGGCCGTTCCCGTTCTCGTCAAGGACGGAAAGCCGTGCCAGAACGGCTCCAACACGCCAACGCCGAGCCAGCAGCAGCAAAACGGGCCCGGGGTAGTGATTCCAACTTCCAATAATGCTATCAGTCAACATCAAAATCAGCAAGTCAACCCATTAGTACAGGCCCAAGACCTGGAGGAACTGTCGCCCAGCCCTCCATCCTTACACGGTCAAATTAGTACCATGGCGCAGATTGACACTTCTTCTGTAGATTACGCCAACAATATGGTCAACTCGAACCTGCTCTATGGCAGAACGTGGTAGGACTAAGCGCGCTTCGATTCGCTTTTTGATACACGACGCTGCGGATACGAGAGCGCGTCGAAACCGAGAGCAAGCTGCACATGTATCATGTTGATATATGCGACTTTGAGAGGGTAGCCTGAGATGACCCGAAGGACTACATTCTGAAGTGAGCCAACTGTCTGAGGAATTGTTTCTTGGAGAACTATTTTTGAACAGTATACGGTTGCCGGTGAAAATGTTCGTTGTTCTTTTATTTTCTTTTCTTTTTTTCTTTTTTTTTTTTTTTGGTGGGGTGGGGGGGATTTCCCAATTATGTTATTATAGTAAAATGTTGTCAAACGGAATGCTGCTCCACATTTGGTGATATTTGTGGCTTAGGGGAGGGTATGGTCTTAACTCCTAAAAATGACTAAATTACCAATACACTGCAGTGTTTTACCTGATATTTTATTATATAAGTATTGTAAAATAATTTAGACATTTAGATTAACGAAAGTAGAAATTGCATATTTGACTAACACTCAAGATTTCGTTTACATGTACTATAATTGTTACAAAATTTTTGATTGTTTTCTTTCTTTTGTAAGTTAAAAACACGTGAAGCCTGTATATGTTTCAAACCAATTGAACGTTAACAATAAATCACTTCAAGTGCAAGCTATTTCTGAGGAATTAATTTTTTATAAGGATCTAGAGTTGGAGTGCGTTTTCATTATAATATGATTGAGAACAAATTGAATTGGAACGCAAGGTCGATTGGAGGATATTCAGTACTATCCACGCGCGATTGTGTGGCGAATATCTCGAAATGACTAACGCTGCTGTATGGCATGTCTTAATTCCTAAATGCAATTATATTCGGAAAGTAATTTTTAAGAGCATGCAAAAACGCATCGCTTTAATAAAAAAAATTATGCGACTTCAGAGTTGGCTATTACACATAAGGAATGAAATGTAGGTAAAATAATTAAGAACTAGTCGCCATTTTTGGAGAATATTTTTATTTTTGATTACCATGAACTTTTTTAGAACATCAGCTGTTGGATTTGAATAGAATAACCAATTTATATATTTGGCCAATCGCAATTTACCCGTGCCTTAAAAATAAACCGACAGCATTACTAATTTCGAAAGAAATGTGAGTCAATATTTAAAAAGTGTTTGCATGCGAAAATTAAATAATGATTGGGACAACTATTTTTTTTCGCAAACGCAATCTTTTCCTTCAGAATTGAAGCGTGGCATATCTTAAAATTAAATTATTATTATCGTTATTTACACAACGTAAATCTAAAATGCAAACTACCTTTGGGATAATCGGTATTACTTTCTGTAACAGGACTCTATTGAGTTGTTATATGTTATTGTCTTAAAACTAAACACAGCGTTGTTTCTTATATATTATGTAATATTGTTTGTGAATTATATGAAAGATTATGACAATGCAAGTTTTTCCCCATCAGTGAAAGAATCGACAATTTCAGGTTACTGTTAAAGTTTGTATTTTAGAATGTCGATTGATGTAGATATACACAGCCGCCAGTTTTTACTACTGCTTGATTTTCTCATTGCTTACTAACTGAAAGAAATTTCCCGGTTTTCAGAAAAAAAAAAAAAATCCTAAAAAATCAAGGATGCTGTTCATTCAAATTAGTAAAAATGTTCTCAAGTACAAAAAGTTACCGCAATGAGAACTCAGCGCACCTCCCAACAAAAGCATTATTTTGGCGACGTAAATAGTAAATAGTGTGAAATAGCTTAAGCAATGTAATAACTCTAGTTTAATTGTATTATACTTTCTGTTGTCTTTTTCCATGCAGAGCAGTCCTAAACATTTGGTGGCTTCTAGCGACCCGATGCGTAGTTCTGTGGAACCCGTCTTTATCGTCGGCCTTTTCATGCGTGCGGATGTCAATATTTAACGCGTATGATACAGAATGGAGGAAATAAAGCGAGATTAAAATTTTCGTGCAATTGTATATAAATGTTACTAAACTCAAACAAGCGTCAGGTATACAGGTGCCTGTTCAAATATGGTAAAATGATGGCCAAGTGTAATATAAACTATTTATATTTATATAGTCAACATTGTATCCTATGTAAAAAAGTCTATACATAATTTTTAAAACTTCAGAAAGGGAAAATATTTAATTTGATTTTTTTCTTTTAGCTAACGCATCGTAAAAGTGGAGTCGTGTTAGACGTATTTTCTCGCGAAGTACGAAGTTATTATTCAACCCAAAGTTAAAGTCTGAAGCGCACTTTAGACAAATAGGGCGATGGTGTTCTATCTTTGTCAACATTCCAAGTGCGGGCAATTAAACATTCTAGATATTCTGCACGTGTTTGCATGTACCTGCCTGAACCCGCCAAAATAAGAAATCAAAAGAAAGTCTTATATGTAGGAAATATATACGTATACAAAATAACTTTGAATCAACCCTTCTAAAAATACATTAACAAGTATGAATTTCTAGTTTGCCCATGATATGACTGACATCACGAAACAGTATTCAATTAATATGTGTAGTTGTGAAAGGGGGGAAAACTTCAAGGTCAGTTAAACAGCGATAGCGCGAAAGTAACGGAACGGATAACCGCACAGCTGCGTCTTTTATAGTCATTTGTATTTTCCACAGGCATAAATACCTTCCGTCAGTAAGCAGCACTACATAAACACCTATTTAGGAAAATACAATCCAAGGGACGAAACTTTTAACTCCAAAACGCAGGCGGTACAGGGAGAACACCAGTCTCCGAAGTTATGCCTATGAAAGACATGAATAAGCTAGTGATTTTGGATAATCACCACACATCACAAAATAGTCCAACCTTCCTGCATTATTTTTGCAGCCATCGACTTCAATGGCGATAAGCGTTTACTGCATGCTCTACAATTTAGATGCAGAAGAGCCTATTTAAAAGTGGCTAAAAAATTTGACCCCTCTTTAGGGTAATTTATTAGGAGGGTGGCATAAATTGACAACTGCTGTCGTGCAAACTTAATTCTTTTTCTGTGTGTGTGTGTGTGCACTGCTAGAAAATACCAGTGTCGTTGATTATACATACACGGGTACCTTTGACGCTATTAAAAGGAAAGATCTCTTTTTAAAAACCCAGCTTGCTCAGTACCTCTCATATCAGAGTTTATATATAAAAATATTATTTATGTTATTCATAAAGTGCAATTACGTTACGCGTGCTGGCCGTTTGTCCTCCCTGGAAAATGCTCTCTACGAAGTAGGCAGCGGAGATAGTGGACACGTCAGGGAACGTGATCACCCCACTTAAAAAAAAATAAAAACCTTTAAAAACGTACTTTCGGACGATACCATAACTCGTAGTTCCGGTTAATGAAAAGCCTGCAAAGCATGTCAGTATTTTCCCAAATTTTAATGAATATTTTCGTTAATTTTTTTAATTGGAATTCAAGGTAAAAAGTTGCAGGTATAATATGTTTATTCTCTGTTTTGGGACTGTATAATGAGCCGTTCAGCGTACAATTACCTGTTGCAGATGCTCAGAATTTCCCTTGTGTTGTTGCTAGCAACATTTTTTTAAAGGCTCTGTTTGTGGCCAAGGTTATTAGACGCTATTGGTAATTTTTGTTTGCTAGCTGATGTTAGCTGCTGGGACCTAGGGTTGTTAGACACCATCAATAGCTAGATTGGCCATCAGTGTTTGGTAGTTGTATTTATTAACCACTGTAACTCTTTTTCATAGATACTCTTGATCGGTCTGGCTAATTAGCCACTGTTGGCGACTTTGTTTGGTAGCCAGGGATGTAGGAATAGGTAGGCCTGTTTTCACCCTGGCGTTCCAGACAGCCTGAAAACCCAGAAAAAAGCATTCATTAACCCAGGTCTCAAAAACAGGTGCTACCAGACAATAGTAGGTTTGAACAGAGTATGCCGGCCATATTTTAGGCAGGCTAATGTCTACACCCTTCGGGACGCAATATGCCGTACGTCATATCTGGCAGGTCAGATCCATGTACATCCAAATCCAGATAAGGTTAGCAACAACAAAATTTGCTAGTTAAGACAAGGGGAATGTTTCTCCATACTCCGTAGAAGAAAATGCCTGCATTGAAGCAGAAAGATTTTGGGGCATTATTGAAAGTAGTCCATTCTTTCCCATTAATTGCAGGTTACAAATGAATTCTTACCATCAGGCAATTGGAATCTAGGTTAGGAGCCTTGTCCGTATTTTCCCATCCTTTATTCTGCTTAATATGTCAGAAGGTCTGATCGGAGAGAAACCTTTTCAAGTTCTATTGATGTGGTTTTCAATTGACCGTGGTGACCTAGCAACACACAAGTACTAATTGGCATACACTGACTGACATTGGGAGTATAGTTTTTATCGAGGCAAAACTCAGCAAAATGATTTTCAAATCATTGTAAAAAAAAACATCTTGTACATAAACATTCAAAATCATGCAAAGTAATAAAACAATTTATATAAACGCTATTTTAATTAATTTTATTGCAAATATGAAGATATGAAAATTGGAAAACAGCAAAAAAATCATAAATTAATGACAATTATATGGCATACACACATAAGTGTCAACATTTTTAAGATGTTTATACAACAGAAAGGCCAGTGTGTCTGTAAATAATTAGTCGTACATGTGTACATAACTGGTTACTGACCTGGTGAATGTCTGGAATTGCTAACATTGTTAATGGGTAATCAATTGGAAGCTTTCAGGGAATCACAGTTTTTCACGACCATCTCAGAGAGTCACCCCAAAGATGACAGTTGACATACATATACTCATCCCAAATTTGTGATTAAAAAAACGTGCTATGGACATTCTCCCCCATCTTCTCTCCCTCCCCCACCCCCCCCCTTCCCCAATGTCCCAGTCCATCCACTCCCACCCTTTTTTTGGGAAATGCCTGGTGAGAATACTTCAATACTCCCTCGAACTTGTGTCATGTATGGTGATTAAAAGACTAACACTGCCTTTCAGTCCGGAGGGGAAGGACGTTTCAGGTTGGTGGGGTCTCTGCCATTTTAATTGGTGTATTGCACCTTCAATGCTAGACTAAATAAATAAATAAATGGGTGAAAAAACAAGCAATCTGGATGCATATCATTCTCAGATATTCAGATGGCTCACACGGTGTTAATGCAGCACTCTATTTTTGTGGTCCAGGGAAATCGATTGCCTTTCAAGATCCACGCAGATGCTGGCCCAGGAAGCAAGAAGTTGTCTAATTCTGGTCATTTTAAACTGGAAAAACAAACCACAAATAATCATCCTCTGACAGAATGAAAACATTTCAAGGGGGTCATAGGACTCAGAAAGCAATTCTCACCCTAATAGATTTCCATGAAATTAAATAACTGAAGCCATGTTGTAAACCTTGCCTTTGGTTCCAAGATATTGCTCACACACACCAGCAATAATGCCCTTTCCGGGGGCTTAAACTGTGTAATTCTGTAGCTTGCCATGAATACCATTTCACCAATATGTGGCATTATGGAAAAAAAAAAAAAAAACACAGAGTTACCTTTATGAAGTCCATTTTATTCGTCTGGCATAGAAAAACAAAAAGGAACCATCCCTGATTAGGAAACCATGTCACATCCCTCCCAAGCTTGCTGTAGCCGAGCGGTAGAGTCGATAATCCCTCTTCCAGGTTCCTTTTGCATTTAATTCAGTTCGGCCATAAGTAGTTAAAGAAACTGTTTTCTGTTGCCACTAATAACTACTGACCTAACGTGACACAGGGCCACAATAGGGTTGTCAAGCCTGAAAAGTTGAACCAAAGAAGCTGATTAGGACTTCAAGAGGTTTGAACCAAGAATCAATGGCTGGTTTGTACCAGTGCCATAGCACCAGTGTACGAATGGTATTACCAGAACATGGATGCTTAGCTATGGCTCATTAAGTTCTGTGAACCCCCTTAAGAGAAATTTGTTTAGCTTGTGCAAAATCTAATGAAGATTTAAGCTCCCTGTGAGAAATAGTATGGTTTGTAAAATACTAAAAGTTAAAGGGGAAACTACATATACTGAAAATCTATTATGCTCATTGTTCTACGTTCCCACAATGCATTTGTGCAAACGTTTGCAAAGTTTTCACTACACATGCCTTTAGTAAAATAGGACAACACTGCAGATATAATCCCAAATATGGCCTTGGTGAATCCACAGTCTAAGCAGGAGTTTGTGTCTATGTTGGAAATGACGAATGAAAATAGCTTCAATAGCTTTTACAAAATTGAAGAAAACATGAATGTAGGTATTATATTTGATTCATACATCAGACAATGGAATTGTTTTTACATATCGCAATCACAATTTCAACAATATACTAAGAAGAAAAAACAGCAGAAACTTACAGAAAATTAGCCGTTTATGTTTTAAAGTTATAAGATAATACAAACGAATAATATATTTTATAAAATGGTACACAGTTGTAAAAATGTTAGACTTTTTTCACATTGTCTAAACATTTTTTTAAAAAAGTTACTCTGTGTGATTCTCACTTTGTAAAAATTTACATTTTACACACAAGCTCTGTGTTAAACAGGCACTGTAGCCGAAGTTGGTTCCAGCAAACGTAAAGCCTCACAGTTGGTGAGGGCCGCTTACCTGGAGATGCTCTAGTAACATAGTAATGGGTTTGCTGGGGCAGTCGCTGCAACGTGGAGGTTTTTTCATGAGGTGAGCTGATGGGAACCTAACATGGAAAGAAGAGAAAATTAAGCCCCCCCACCAAAAAAAAAGAAAAAGAAGACCAAACCTGCATAAAACAATTTTTCACATCTGTTTGAAAAACGTTTTATTAATACTCAACATTAAGGCACACATGTGAAGAGTTTAGAAAGCAGACCTCTTACCTTTCAGACTACAACTGAGTCCATAAAGGAAGTCGCTGAAGAAAAATACGTCAGTGAGCCTTCCAGATCAAGTCTTGTTTCTCCACTAAGCCCCAATCTTTCCATTTTAGTGCTGTTCACTGCATTTATCTTATCATCTCATTATGTGTGTTTTTATCTTGCAAATTATATAATACAAAAAATTACCTATTAAAACAATTCCGCTTTAATGCTTTTGGGTCGGGGGATAGACGACAGAGGAAACGTACACACAGACGTGTGTGTTCTCAACATGAAAACGTTCTCAGCACCGCGGTAAGCTTCAGGGCTCAGTGGTAAATGCTGAGTGCTTGATGCTGGGAGACCCTGCCCCGGAGTCCACCTCTGCCATTCCGTGGTGCAAGCAGGTCCAGCAGAAAAGCATTGCTGGGAAATATGCTTTGGGGCAACAAAGATCAAACCCTCAATCCACTCAAAACCCATCCACTTACAGACCATGGGCACAGATGCACAACCTCGATGGCTTGTCTAAGGGGCTGGACGGTGATGGAAGTTCTGAATTCGACACACGGAAACTCTCTCTCTGTATGTAGCTATCAATGGCGGGAAAGGTGAACCAGCACCAGAGTTATAAAGAGGTTTGGACGTGACAGAGTTTGACTCAACGACGTTACGCTGAAACGTCTTCAGACCCCAGCTAAGGTGAACGGCCCTTTCAGGAATATGACAAACATCCCCTGACACGCTTTTCTAAAACTGGACTGTGGGTGTCCCAATTCCACAAAAACCAAGAAAGTTAAGTCCAAGTCTCTATACCAATGCTTCAGATCACATAAGGATTTTGGAGGGACAAGTGCACTGCGTTTGTGCTCAGCGTGCGGAGACGAAGTCTCCACTCAATAGGCTTCATTGTCAGCACAGTGAAGTATTCTGGTCCCCTCCCTCCTCGGCCTTCACAAAGCTGCACTTTTTAACTAGCAAACAGCTCCTTCCCAGTCCGCTGTTGCCAAGGCGATGGCCAACTATGAGTCTGGGGCATGTTTGTTTATTGGGGCAGGTTTGATGAGTGGTTCAAACGAAGGGAAGCAGGGGAGCATGGGGCGATTGTGTATTTGTGGTGGGTGTATTCCTTTACAACAATAAAACTTTACAATGAAAAGGTAACAACAAAACAAATGAGGGATTTTATGATAAGCTCAAAACGACAAAAATATAAATTCAGTCTCTAAGATGAATCTGTTCATGAATATCAGATGGTAAATATCAAATTCTGGCCCAAGACACCTGAGAATTGTGAAATGCGTTGACCGTAACTGATTATAAACAAATAAATAAATGTATTATGTCTTATATGTATTATAATACAACACACAGCATACAGAAAAATTGCCTTCCAACCTGAACACCCAGTCTCAGCTGCACGCCTTACTAACTGACAAAGCAAACAGTCAGAGGGTTGGGATTAGCCCAGTAAACATGTGGTGGAGAAGAAGTTTCACAAAACAAGTCAAGCTGCCCGTTGTCATTATTAGCAAATTTGTCATTTTTAATAATCTTAGCCACTGATGCAGCGGAGTGCTTAAAGCCCTAAAAGAAACGGAAGACAGCAAGCAAAGCAGGACCACCCACTTTCTTCCCAATTATCAGTCAGGACCAACCTGTGATCCAGACATGGGACTCCAAGGAGTCCTAATTAGATGCCCGTTTGTCTCTTTAATAAACTTCCAGACTGCAGTTAATAACCAATGGACTGTAGCCCACGTGACTGTGGACAAACAGGATTACAACACAAATCCCCGATACAACAAACGTTTGTGGCCACTCATCTTAAAAGGCCAGCGATTTAAAAATATGGTCAACAAAACCCCCACAACAAATTAAACAGTGTTGTTTGCAGATGCTGTTATTGTTAAAAAAAGTAATCACCAAAATGAAAAATCTTATGTATATTCCAAATAGATGCTATGAATGCTGTCTGCATACACACATACACACACACACACACACACACACACACACACAGGCTATATTTATATATTCATATATGAGACGAGTACATGTGTGGGTGTGAATGCAAATAAAATAGATCTTCATGGCCTCGTAAATTAACCCATATTTAAATCTTAAATAATACAATTCCAGGGGTGATGGCAACAAGACAGACAATAAGAACATGTTAATTGAACAATTATGGCAAACCAACAATAGGGACAATGGGCTGTTTCAGAGATGCCAGACCGCTGTCCTTTAAACAGGCTGAAGTGTTTGTTTGGCCCGATTTAAACAGCTGGTAGGTGAATCGATGCCATGTAAGGAAGAGACAGGGGGCTTTGACTCCTCTCGGTAGGGGTTGGCGTTATCGTGAAAGGGGATGTTAACTTAGTCTAAACACTCTTGCCAATCCACCACACCCAGTCAAAGCAACCCAGGAGGAGGGGGGCTAGCTAAGTGAGGCTTTTGTGAGCGGGACATAGAGGTGGCAGAATGCCATCCTATGTCAGGCTGCGCCAAACCTCACCGGGCTGCTGGCTCAGAGACCATAGAGATCAGAGCGTGTGACAGGCAAATTCAGATACATGCTTCCATTCCTGTAGATGTACTCTTTCCTGCTCTCTGCTGGGGCTAGGGTACGTAGTTATCCCATTACCGATTGTGGGATGTTTATCCAGAAACAGGGCATGGTTTTACAAATGTCAGGGTGTCTAAAAAGGCTCACAGATGGAAAATATTTTCCAGTAAATACGAGCAGCAGATCCTTGACATGTGACTCTTTACATCCAGACCACCCATGTAACAAATTTCAGCCTAATTTTAATTAACCAGACACCTTTGTATGCAGTCTTAGCCATTTTTATATATAACATAAAGTTTTATTTAGAGAGAAAGTACATTTGGAAGGTTTGATTTTCCAATATGTTTTCAATCAATACACAATCTTTCAAAAGTGTCCATGAATAGGCTAATATGACAATTTCTTCAAGGGCAAAATTTTTGCAACTCAACAAATAATTTCCCACGATTTCATGGTTCATCTACCCAGATGCCAGAACCTTTGGATATAAACAATAAATGAAAATGCATTTGTCTTACTATATTTATGTAATATTAACATAAATGCTGGAAAAAAATCCAGTCTGAATGAAAAGGCAAAAATGGTTATCATACCAATGAATACATTTCATAATGAAAATATTCTTATTCAATTTTGGAATATGACAATAATTAAGAATATATATATGTGGTTTTAGAAATATACCGTAGAAGTTAAATTTAAAGTGAACATTTTTCATAATTGCAAATGATCGGCGTGAACATTACTTCATTTGCAATTATGAAAAATCTGTGACTTGGCCATTAAGTTGTTACTGTTGTTATTATTATTTTTAGTATTCAATACCAACATTTGACTAAGATCGTGTTGGTATTTCTCCAGTATTTTTTTTTTAAATACCTGATTTGGCTCCTATTAATGACATACGTATCGCCTAAAAGGCACAGCAAAGCAGGGCCGTGATCAGGTGACAGCACCTACAACCGAAGTAAGTTCGGACATACGGATGAAGAGTGTGTACAGCTAGGCACAGCGCTTCTATGGCATTGGGGTCACTGTAAATCTGTGGGGGCAGCAGTGTGAAAAGGTATTGCTGTAGGTAATCCCCCAGAGTGCAGCGTCCTTGTAAAAATTTAAGTCACTGGTCCGTTTATTCCTGGGGAGGGAAGCAGCTAAGTCAGCTGAGATAAGAGAGCGGTAAATCACAGAAACCTGCTGTTTTTGGCACGATACGTCTATGCTTTTGGTAGGGGGAATGAGACAGGGATAAGATTCCACTAATATTGTTTGTCAGTGTGCAAACTCAGTTTCCCAACCGTAGATATCACAAGTATTTGTTTTGATGAAGGGGGATTTTTAAAAAAAAAAAAAAAAAAAAAAAAAAAAACAGCTAGCAATAATTATTGAAGTTGTGCTTTGGATGGTGTCATGACCTGAAAAAGAATGGCTTAACAAAAAAAGCATAGTATAGTTCTGATAACGTAAAAATGCACAATGTATGCAATGAAATTGTAGGATACAGGCAAGCAGATAGGAAAATCTGGGCATAGGTGCCAAAAATTATTAAAAAAAATAGGGTTGTATTTGGTCAAAACCATTTAGGGTTGCCCGCATCAGCAGTGCCCCCGGTGGACAAGGCAGTCATATAAGGAGCAGAACATCGCCACCTATTGTTTAAACCAGAGCTGAATGATCAGGCACATTTTCTACAGACTGCATGAGGCTCAGTAGTTCCAAATATCCTGGAAACTCCACTGTACACCAGTTTAGTGTAGTCGATCCATGTGTGATATCAGAAATCAAGGGGGTGGGGGACACTGAGTGTTTTGAATTGATCAGTCCAGCTTTTAAAAACAGAAAGTCTAATGCAGCCGCTAATTTACAGACAGATTGAAAGCCGTGGATGCCTTTTCACCCACACTTCTTTATAAATGTCCTACTTTATGGCTTTTCTAAGTTGTGTTTTTTTTTATTAGAACCAGTCTAGTGTTAATTGCCGATGCACAAACACTCACAAATTGGAGGCGATGAAAAAAAGACAGAGCTTTGTTGCACAAATTAGTCTGAAGTGATCATTCACATAAGAACCTGTACTTTGTAACAAAAGCTAATTTTACATACAGTAATCACAACCCACCATGAATGGGAAAATGATTTTAAAAATCTCTTTTTCAAGAATATTATTTCTGCTAAACTATGGCACAAGTTCCTTCTCAAAACCATAACCAAAATTACATTGCACCACTGACTAAATATTTGTCAAGATGAATGGGAAGTACTCACAAGTGCATCTGCAATTTCACAAACAGTCTGATAAAGCGCTCTGCTTCCGAACGTCCGACAAAATGAGACATTTTTGCCTGATATCAGCTGCAGCGTCTCTATGGCTACAATAGCCAGTAGGCGCTGGGTTTATGTTAATTCTCTCCTTCAGTGCCTAAATGAGGCATCTGACATTTGCTTTACAAAGGGGAGATGCTACTTAGGCATTTTAGTAGGCAAAAATTAGGTTGTCAGAATTTACAATGCAACTGAATTTTAATCTGAGTGCTGAACTGTGGAAAATGGATAAGGTAATTACTGTACTTTTCAAAACTATAAGACTATAAATTAAAATCTCCAGCAACTTCTCAAGTGACAACTCATCTAATCAGGAGGACAATCATGGAGAATCCTTGCTGTTTACTGATTGCACTAATCAAAAATGGCTTCTTCAAACACAGCTAATGGGTGAGTTTACCCACGGAAGCAGACCGTGGTCATGCGTGGGACGCCACGCTGATTTGCGGAAACCAAATATCCCATTTGCATTGAGTGCCGCCAGGATGCACTTGACTCCCACAAGTTATCAGCATCCAGACAATTATTCATCAACCGCAAATTGGCACATCAAAGTCAAATCAGAGAATGAGCCACGGAAACACCCAAAGCGGCGACAAGGGAGGCGAAAGGTACCTTTTGATTGACCGCTTTGCCCTTCCAGAACGATCGGAATGCCTCATCATTTCCGGTACCATGCATGAATGGCCCCCAAAGGATCTGACAGTTTCACTTTAGCATATTGATTAAGTTCCCGTGAAAAACAGGATCAATAACATCTCTTCATTGACGTTATTGGCATGTCGCTGTCATTAAGTATGTCCCGGTATGAAATTTAAATTTATGACACTCATCATTCATATCCTAATGGCATGCTCATTTTGTTGAAGTCATTTGTATTATTCTTTTCAATTTTCATGATTATTAATAGCAGATCGCATGCCCCGTAAAACAGAATAACTCGTACAAGGCCGAAGTCAGCTCAGCCTTCCAGAATGACTGTAGGTCCAACCATTTGACAGTCCATTCTTTTTACTGGATCATGTTTACAGCTTTCAAGGTGGTCTGCTTCTGGGGCAGTTAAAGGTCCACGTGTTAAGTAGGAGCTGAAACTGGTCAGCGGGCCTCTAAGTTGTACGTTGCTCAACCTAAGAGGCACACGTCCCCTCCAGAAGACTCTCTAAGCCTTCGCGGAGGTCCATTGGACCTACAGTGTGCAGAAGAGCTACCAGCTCTTCAGGCTCGGCGACTCTTTCTCTGTTTCTCGGGTGCTGCAACACCAAGGCCGAACTGGCAATCTTACGTTTTTGTTGAAAGCAGAATCTTAAGTAGCTAGATATTGTAAATCCACACAAGGCCTTTTTTTACATTAAAAAAAAGAACATGTGAGTGCACATTCTTTGTACGAGACATTCCCTGTCAATGCTCGTGGCCCAAAGCAGTCAAGCAGGGTCAGTCTGCAATCACATTCAACTGACAGCACTTGCAGAAATGATCAAACCTTTAATGAAACAAGTACTGAGATCTATACTAAAAATGCTCTACTCAGTTACCAAAAATGACCACAAATAAGTCTCATTGAAATAAATTATTGACGAACCTGCATGATTTTCATGCAGGTTTATAAGGTGTACTTTTCCCCAACAAACAACCAGGACTATTACATGTCTATTAAAGGAAAAAGAGAAAAAATAAAATTACAGGAAAATTACCATATGGAATATTATTCTTTTAACTGCAGTCCAATTGTTCCCTCCAACCCTACTGTCGCTTGTTACTCAAATTGCATTCAGGTGCAGCCAATATTGTGAAATATTGCTGAAGGAATATACCAGCAGATTAAACAGCCTCCTTGTATGTAACATGGAGTCAGACTCTTTTGTTTCTTAATTAAAACATAAGGAATGTGACTCAGAGTTTTCTACAGACTATTTTCTCAATTCCTAGATGTTTGGTCGCCTAGGGAACACGCCAAAGCCTATCCCAGTTCTCCTTTAAGAGAATTCCCGTGGTCTTACTCTCTCTCCTTCCTTCTCACGTTGACCTGGTTGGGTTATTGTCTGTTACCAGGCGTCGCTATTTTTGGATTAATTTGTTAATGACTGGACAAAACAATGGCCCAAAATACGTAACAGTCAGTGTCTCGTCCTGTCTCCTGTCTGGCAGGATTCCATGCCTGAGAATGGTGACGTCTTAGGGGTTTTTCAAGACTGATCCGCTCGTATAAAAAGGCCCCTCTGCTGCAATATGCCTTCTGTATCCTAGACAATTAGGTCACCCCCAAGCAGGCAAAAAAGTGACAAGAAAATAAATTGGTTAAACCAACTGTATACTGTCTTCTCATTTGAGACCCTGCACCAAAAATTGTTTCCATAACTACCAATACACTGGCGTTACAGAAAGACAAGCATAAAATAAGCAAGGCTCCATTTCAAATTAATGAAAGCGATGTGGGTCACCGTGCAGCGATCGTGAGGGCTATTTACCGTTGATGGAGGGCGAGATTTGTCTCAGAGTGTCTCACTCAGTGGACTGTGCAGGACTATAAGCCCAAGGTTATTGCCCCCACGTAATACTGTATGTGAAACAAACGACACGGTGCCTTTCAAAGATCTCCTTGGGAACACATATTCACAGTTGTTAATTTGCTCGTGTAAAATTTTCCAGAGATTTCAAGCCAATCAGCTTCTGAGAACGTGATTTACCTGTGCGCTTAAGCCAGAATCAGTCACATCTTCCAATGGTGCTGTTTTTTTTTTTTATTTTCAGTTCTTTGTAGGAAAAAATTGTGATCAGTTCACAAGCTACCAACGGAACAAAACTATCAGCGATTTAGACAATTTTGGCATTGAAAATGAAGGGCTGTATGCTTGTAATTTGCCAGTACCTGTCATGACCAAAAATAAAAACTTCAAGATGAATTCCATAGTGGCAGTCACTCTCTCTTCCCAGGAACCAGAGGTTACATCCTTAACCTGAAGTTTAGAATCTCAAGGACTTAAATCTGTCTATTTAGAACCCTTAATTAATCTTATTTGCAGCCACTGCAGCTTAATTCTACTGAGATGTAGCTGTATGGGGTTAGTCTTGATCAACAAGGTGTATGGCCATAACTGGTCTTTCCCATAATTCCACAAAAAGCAGAGCCATGAGGAGGCAATCGCTGGAAGCCGGGTTTAAATGCCTTTAAATGGAGAGAAATGAATCTGGGACCAGGCGGCACACATTTACCCAAAAAAAAACCTTGGCTTGGGTTGCTGAATGGGATTAATCCTATATTATGTAGAAAAGCGAAGAGATGACAGTTAGAGGTGTGACCCCTCGGTGCAGCCCAGCCTCCCTGTGCTGTTACAGTGTCTGTCAGGCCTTTCAAAGCTTCACTCAATAGTGCATGTTTCAGGCTTTAGCAACCAAGGGCATGCCTTGCATATAGAACATTTTATGTATTATGATTGTTGTTATTATTATTGTTGTTACTACTAATAATAATTCATTTCTATGGTTTGGCATCTTGACTTAATCTGTAAAAATATAACAGAGGATATCTGTCTTTCAGAAATAAGTCGGAAAATAAACGATTAGAGTCGTGTTGTTAATGAGTGAGGAGTTCTGCAAATGGAGGAATGTTAAAAAAAAGCCAGCCTTTCCTTTAGAAGTGTCCTTTAGAATGCATAATTCTGAACTTTGTAATAGCAGAGCTCACTGTCTCCATAATAAACAGCCTGGTTACAGGCAGCCGTTTTTAGGGCTTGCTTGTAAATATACATGACCAGCGCCCCTAAACGGAAGCGCCAAATTTTCACATTACCATTTTCCATTCGTGCTAATGGATGAACCTTATTCCCCTGGTGAGGAGAATTTCACACGGCGCCCTCTCAGAGCCCACAGCCTGTTAATGACCACGTTCCACAGGCCCTGCTATATCTTGGCTAATCTCATTTTGTCGTCTCTTAACACCTCTATTATTAGCAGATTTACTTCAAAGACGTCCAGGAATGTGGCTTTTTGTAGCTGCAGATGGACAACGTGGCACCTGTTTTTCCCCAGGAGGTCTGGCAAAAAAAAACAAAAAAAAAAAACAAACACAAAATATGCATCCATGTTCAGATGTGAAATACACCTGGGTAAGAGTGCTATGGCCAATCATGATGAGGTGTGGTGCAATGTTTTGGCCATTTGAGCTTATGTACGTATGGCACCCCCAATGAGGGACCGTCTCTTTCCCAGTCGTGTGGCTGTACTTGTGCATTTGGAGGAGATGCACGGAGGTGGGTGGGCTGTCTCGTG
>JAACJT020000021.1:18887244-18908028 GCA_009936485.2 Gymnarchus niloticus | reverse complement strand
GGGGAGCCGTGTCCCCCGCCGAGCTCGGGATGCCATCATGAATAAATTGAGCAGATCTCCTGAGATTGCCTGCCGGCACAGAACACGAGGCGCTGTGGCTGCGGGCTGCGGGCTACGTGCGAAGAAGGCAGAATGGCGTTCTAGCACATTGCAGCGAGGCAGCTAATAGGATATGAGAGTGTGAGTGTATGTGTATGTTCGGGGGGAGTAATTACTGAGTATGAAGTCAAAGCTCAAGACCTCTTTTTGCTAACAAATGCCAAGTTCAACCTCAAGACAGTTGCAGGTTCAGTGCAAATTGAATTAGGTCTATTTTGTAAAGATGAACGTCGGCTATAATTTGCTATAGGCCATTTTATGCATTCTCAGCATTTATTTTTCCAGCCCTTCATACATGTCCAAAAGACATGTTCATCAAACCAAAATTAGAATGTATCCGAGCAGATTGACGTCGTTTCAACATTTGACAGTCTTAACAAACCAAGTACCTCTCTTCCTGAAGTGTCTTGCATGATCATACCCCATTCTTTTTCAAGGTAAGACAAGAAGGCATTTTATGTCAGCTCGCTCCCAGAACGGACCCCTACTGTTGTGTTTGCTACTGTCTTTTTGCAGCAAAATATTAAAATAGTGCATTTCACATTATTATGAAGAAATCATAACAAGTTTCCCCCTGAGATAAATACAGTATATCCATCCATAGTATCTATGTACTACCAATGGAGGTAACCTTGTCTACTGAAAAGAACATCAATCTATTGTCCACTATGAGGGCACTAAACAGCCTACAATGTAGCCCTCACAGCTCGTTCTAAACTGTCAGTTCTTACTTAATTAGTAAATTGTCTACGTAGTTCATGAAGTGGCTGGACTTTGTCTAATGTACCAAGCGGGGATGGAAAACGTATTGTCCTGGGTTTGACCAGTCTGGATTATTTTTAATACCCATCTCTGGGTTCAGTGAGATACCGGGCCGGCTCGCCCCATTATAAATAATAACATTGGTAAAAAATGGATCCAATTCACCCAATAGGCCGGAAAGTTTGATGACCGTTTTCTGCTGTTGTAGGAGGAAAGCTAAATCACGGGCAAATGGAGTAATTTGAGTTCTTACATTAAACTCGGAGGAAAACAGTCATATCTATAAATGTAACTAAATAATTAACCTAATAAATTTTAATTATTTGGCCTATAGTGAGTTCTACAGCAGGATAACATACTGTACTGCATAATTCTGATGCAACCAGGCTTCAAGGCACAATTAATCTGCCCTGAACAGTAATGGTAAAAATAAGCATTCATGAATAGATGATCAAAACTGCAATATTCGTCATGGATAAGTGGGTGCATTACATAAACAAAAGATACAACAGAAACATCTTTGACAATTTTGACTTCCAACCTGAGGCTAGCAGGAAAAAACATAACAGTAAAATTCAGTGAAAACTTTGGGTTTTAATGCCGAGATATGGTCTGAAATGGTTCATAGCAAATATCAGTAGTGAGAAACGGAGTGAAGGTCCAACATCGTTTCGGGAGAATAGCAGAATGCCCAGGTTTGCTGCACAGGTCACAATTATAATCCAGATTTGCTTTTTTGTATGTAAAAACCAAAAACTCTTCAATTTTGCTTTAAATAACAGATGGGATCAGAGAATCAGTTAATTACCAAAACAAAGAGATGACTTTAGCACATTAAAGCAATCGTTTATTGCAGCTGAATCACATAGAATGTATAATTTTGTAGTAAACGGATATTAGCTGAATGCAGGAACTACAGTTACACATAATGATGAGCAATCATTGCAGTGTGAGACATAGTTTTTTTTTTTCCCGTACTGGGTTAAAGAATTACACAGTAGGCATTTCCATTTAGTGGGTCAGAGAAATTGATTTGCAGCCCTAGACACGGGGTATCAGCATGTTTCAGCAATACAGTGGCATTCTCCTCACATAATCAAGGATGAAGACTGTCCATCTACCCAATCTACTGCCGGGTCCCAGAGGGACAGACAACTTGTATCAGGGAACCTACATGAATACTAATTGACCTACTTGGGTTTAACAGCTTTCACTTGTCATCTCACAGGAATTTGCAGAACATTCTGCCTTTAATTACTTGTCTGCAGAAAAAAAGAAAGAAGAGGGATCAATGAAATTCCTATAAGAAGGAACTTGGTGCTCTATAATGAATGTGGTTAATTATAATGCATCTGTGTGGCGAGAGGTAGCAGTCCGTCGCTAGGCCCACTTTACCTGTCACCATGTTAACTGCTGCGGTCACGCGGCTCGACCATCCCGAGTTTTCCCAATCCGCCGATCCGGCTCTGCAGGAGAGTGCAGCTAACGTGTGTCAGGGAGTAACACGAGGGAATATGGCAGGATGTAACGCAAGGCAAGGTCATGACTGGGCTGGTGAGCCATGGCTGCCATGGGAACGGTGCCGGAACTTGTTCAGCTTCAATGGCAGCCCGCATGTGACCCCCTTAGTGATGTTCAAACAAAGTTTCACATTGAAAGTTTTAATGCTTTTCGGTATGAGTGAGAATACTTAATGATTATTGTTATTTATTTATAGACCTAATGATTATATGTCTTCCATCCATCCATCCATCCATCCTGATTATTCAGCTCAGACATTGGCAATTTTATTTATTTTTTGAATACGCTTAATTTGACATGTCCTGTAGCTCCCGTGACCCTGACCAAGACAAGTGACAAGAGGATGGATGGATGGATGGATGGATGGATGTCTTGTGGCTCAGTTGCCGTAGTGTCATGACAATTCTTAGTATGCCAGTCTAGACCTGATGGGTAGATTGATGTATAAATTCTTAGTGCACAAACCTGCTGGTCACATTTAAAAGTCTCTCCTTCATGTCATCTTCTTCACATCCTCTCCAGCATTTCATCAAATATGGCTCGCACGTCTATCTTATCCGATGTTTTCATTTTTTTTATTTCACCTTTTGTGTATGAGAATCTCACCTGGGCATCAGAAACAGGCCCAGGCCTCTCTGACAGCCTTTACAGAGTGCGCCGTCCTCTAAATCCTGCACTCTTCACCCACAGACACCATTCATGTGCAAATGACCAATCTGCCCATTGTTCACAAGTGCTTTGAGATACTTGCTGAATCTAGCAATGATTTAACGGTGGAGTGCAAGATGTTTTAATTTATTTGAACGTGGTCAGGATAAATCGCTTCAATAGGACAGGATTTCTGTAATGTACCAGCACATAATGTGTGTGTGTGTGTGTGTGTGTGTGTGTGTGTGTGTGTGTGTGTGTGCGTAGCACATATAAACATACCAACAAGCACACAACAAGGGGCAATGAAAAGACTATGGTTACCGTATTCAAAATAATTTGCCTGGTTACTGTGCGTGTTTGCTCAAATAGGGCAGGCTGCCAGTTACATGTGCCATGTTGTAATCCAGATGCCACAAAGGTCTCTCAGAAATGGCTGCAAAAGCAAATCGGATAATCGCAAGATTTGCTAAGTTTTATTTTTATGATTACTGCAAATCAGACAGCTTCACCATAACTCTTGCTGAAAGCATTTTCTGTAGCATGAAAAATGCAATGGTAGTCTGGTATGTCTCACCCATAAAACCTGAGAGGAAAGAGATGATTCATTATTCAAATGTATTATTAGTCTGTCGGAATCACCCTACTTTAAGCAACTGTCAGTAAACTGGAAAAAACACATTTCATATACAGTAATAGACATGATCAAGTGTGTCGTGATCTTGTTTACTCCTTGAGCAGTAAATAATGCAATAATAACTTTAATGTAAATTTCAAATGTTGCTGCATGTATAAACTAAACATCAACATTTTAAGTGTCCGCATTATTTTTTATTTATTTAGTTTGTTTATTTATTAACTCATGATAAAGCAATTTCCACTTTCATCAGTTTATACAACCGATTGTCATAGAGGATCAGTTCAAGTTAAATAGTGGACTCAAGGGTCCAACATCAGTGCTTCAGGGTACAAGTCTGTATGCTTAACCCCCAGGGCTACCTGCTGGGGTAAACTAAATACAAACCTTGCAGTGCAGGGTAGAAAGCAACTTTTAAGATTAATTTAATAATTACAGTAATAGCAAATGGAGTAAACAATACGAACCTTGTGAAGTTATAAAAACGAAGCATATTTTCTCATCGACTTTTAAACAGCTCACAAACATGAGTCACATAAACAGATGGTTATTTTGCTGTCAGAAAACACCCATAAGGCATTGCTGCAGATGTTAGTCATTATATGACGTGTCCAGATAACGGGTGTTCTCAAAGACTCTCGAAGCATCCAGCTGAGCATCCTGACAGGGTTTCGCAAAGGAAAAATGTCTGTTTTCGACTTGTTGGGATTACATATTTGTCCATGATTAAAAAAATAAAGAAATATCAAAGACCTCATTACACTTCTCCCGTCCTTTCTGGAATATCACAGAAATCGAAGTACAACCAATGGCGGAAAACTTTGATCAAAAATACACAATTTACTGCTCGTTAGCATATCTTCTAGAGAAAAATAAAGCCCAAGCCAGGATAATTAGTGTCTTTGTCTCTTACCCAGTAGACCTGCCTCGGCGCCCACGTAAATATGAATGAATATTTAATGACATCTATTGAAACACAAGATAAAATGATCTTGCTTCCAGTCTTTATAGGCTCATAAAAAATATGGAAATGGGTGAAACAAAAAGGTGTACGTCAAAAAACTTCTTGACAAACAATAGGGGAGTGCACTGAAAACAAACAAAATGCACATTGTTAATAAGACATTAAATGCCCCTGTTCATTTTGTTTACATTGGTCTGATAAATTCAGAAAGCTACAAATGAATACATTGTATATCCCAGTCATGTTCATAATATCCATATTTGTTTTTCTGCATTATGATATCCATCCATCCATCCACCTGTTTTCCTGGTCAGGGTCCTGGAGTGGTTTGAAACCTCTCCAGGCAGCAGTGGCCACAAGGGAAGAGTACATCCTGGACAGTATACCATTTTGTGTAAAGTCACTGCTCTAACTAAATATCAAACCAGGAATCCTCTTCAGCTTACATAACTGATTACATATATTACATATCAAATATATAGAATATGCAAATATGCAAACATAAAATACAAAGGAAAATTGAACCATAGATGGATGATCAAAATTTTGATCTGATACTGTAAGAAACAAGGACTGGGCAGGATTATTGTGTGCTGTCAGTGTGTCAGCTGACTGGTTTTATGGCTTTCGATTGGCTATGTCTAGTCCATCGCTGAAGTTTCATTAATAAATCTAAGATGTTGTGCCACCACTAATCCAGAGCAGAGGGTTAAATTCTGTAGAATTCAGTCTATACTGCCTTGTACTGTAAGTAAGAATAGTTTGTGACTGTAGGTTAGGTGTCTCTGTCTGTGACCGGAAGGTTACTAGTTCAAATCCCATGGCTGGCAAAAGTGCTCATATCAGCATTGGAGCCTTAACCCCTGAACTGGCCGCTGTAATCGGTCATGTCTGTATGTACCGTACCATGGATCTCTGTTTATGACATATGGTCTGTGCCTTCATGTTTGCTTCATGGTTGGAACAACAACACATTATTAAAGACTTCTGAGATATAAAGAAATATCTAGAAAAAAAACTTCACTGCCCCATTTACTACAAAGACAACATGCATGTAAACATTTAATATTGTATTCCCACTCCATAAGAAAAGAGACATTTGATTTGGTTAACACTCACTACTAAGATGCAAAATTCCTTTATAATAAACTGGAGTTACAGTTTTGAAAACTCTTTTGATCCTAAATGGTGAATTAGACAACACTCCACATCTTAATAAGTGGGATGATGAAATCATAATAACCTCATTCATTATGAGAAGTAAAATCTCTTGGGGGGGGCACTCTCAGATAACAACAATCAATCAAGTCAGTCCCCAGAAATACACCCTCTTTAAAGTAATTACACAAAAAACAAAGAAGACTGATATGCAACTTATGTGCACATTTAAATTCGTAGCTATTCAGTCATGGACACACCTGTTTTTACACTCCGAACTGCGTCTTGATGGAATGTTCCGGAAGAGGAGATTGTGGCAGCTGGTAAGCGCCTCACATACACAAAAGTAGCCCTTTTTCCCCTCCTACTATACTGATGCATACGGATGACACATGTGCACACGGTTCCCAACAAATGAAAGAAGCTGTTTTTCACTGCCTGAACTCAATCTACATGCTCACGGCCTTGTTATGTGCATTATAAGAGTTCCACCTTCACCCGTGGCCCTCATGCAGCTAAGAGGACACAGGTGGGGGTTACTGAATGCCAGTGAGAAAGGTGGGAGAGTATAGAATGTGCTCCCCCCCCAGGTCTATTTATAATGATGCTTTCCACTGAAATGCACTCCTCAAGAGAAAAGATTTTGAGGTAGTTAATCTTTGGACTCCTCGAGACAGCTAGTGACAAGTCACAACAAGTAATGAGCCTCAAGTCAGTAACATGGCTGGCAGTGGTGGCAGTTTTTGTTTAGATCCTTATAGCTATGATAAAGAACTGTGAGACCTGTGACGCTTGTTTTTCTCAGTTTGTTTTTATTTTTTTGCATTAAGGAAATTTGTGTAATGAACAGAGGGCCCTACTCTTCCCGTAATATTTACATTCCATTAAATGCATGCTGTTTGCACAATGGATCAGTGCTCATTTACAGACTTTTTTTCATATCGGTGAAATAAAAGTAATGATTTTATACCAAGATGCATCATAAGTCTTCAAGAAGCGGGCTGTGTATTAAAGCAGTCATGTTAAAATCTACTGGAATTTAAATCATGATGTTGAGATTATTATTTTTTTTTTAACCAGGGATTCATCAGGGCTTTTTTACGGGTATTTTCCATAATTGACCAAACAACTAAACAGTACAGTAGGTAGGCCTACAAGCCAATACATTACAGATGGACTTTTTTCAATAGTTAAGCTGAAAAGATTTTCTCAGGTTAAAAATACAGATTAACTGTGGGACAGCTGAAATGTAACAAGTAATATATCTACCTTTGTATGACGTGTATTATGTTAAATGTGGCCTGCTCTTTATTGATTACAGTGATTAATAAATGTTGCTCATTACTCCCACTATAAAATACCACAATGAGAATATTTCTATTTGCAATCTCATGTAAGACCAGAACCCAGTAACCTTGCTAGATTTTCCTCCCAAAGGAAATATTTTTAGTTTGACTAAACCTCAAGCTTGACAAATCAGGTTAATGACAACAACAAACAAACTGCCTGGACGGGGGAACTGGTCTCAGGCTGTTGGAGAAAGGAGGGAAAAGTGGCTGGAATTCCAGAGCCACCCACAGTGTGAGGCTTCATCAGGTCAGCTGGGGTCCCGTGAGTCACTGCTATGGCGCCTCCTGTTGACGCTTTGGAGAATGAACCAGAGGGCTTTTTGTCGAGACCCTCTTCAGACAGAGCTGGTGCAAGGAAAGGATTTCATCGACAATACAGCAAAACTTTATATGTCAACAAAGGTATAAAGCACCTACAGATCAAGATTAGCTAAAGGTAAGAATAATTTATGAAACAGACCCAGGTATATATTAAGTGAATACACTACCAGCAAAACTTTAGCCGCGGCACTGAAAAACTGTGCATTGCTCTGTAATCACACAGGTATTAGAAGCACTTAATGCATCAAGAGTGAATATTCTCCATTTCAGACCGTTTCAAATTGGCCATCCTATAAACTGAGCATGTTATTACATCCGTTCTGTCCATTTTCCACCTTTGCCCTCCGTGCTTTGCTGTTATTGTTCATCAACAGATATTAGGTAAATTAGATATATCAGACACATATACATTTGGAATATAAAATTAGCGAATCCAGTTCACAACCGGGTGAGGAATCCAGAAGCAGACCATTTTTGGTCCACTATCATGTGCTATTATTACAAAATTGCCCCTGAGGCTGGGAATGCTGGGGAAAACAGTGTGGTACAAATGCAAATCATTCTTTTATTTCCTGCTGTATCAACCTAGCAATTTCAGAAATGTTTATCTCCTAGGAGAATTGAAGCGACAATTTATTACTTTAATTCTCCAAACACCATCACGTGTGGGGTGGGGGAGGGTACTGCCAGCACAATGTTATCATCTCCTGGATGAATGCCGTACTCTCATTTTGGCATCAGCCCGGCAGCATGGAAAAAGCAAACGACTCACAAAATTATAAGTCCTTACCTGGGAGTTAGCAATTCAGCAGCTAACAGCAAGCGTGGGGCCTGAAAAGTGCACGTGAAAAGTGCACGTGAAACGAGCACTGTCTCACAGGGATGAGCTGATCAGGCAAAGTTCTCTTAAAAAATGTTTATTGTGTTGTTACATATTAGTACAATATAACTCCACTCTCACAGAGCTATCTCTCGCATACAAGCGTCTCTTGACATGCTCCTTAACATAGATATTATGTGAGGGAGCTTTTTAGCAAACTCAAATTTATTCAGACACGTTCACTTCCCGTGTTAGGTCAAGGCAGACCGTAGCCATTACTGGTAATGACTGTGGAGTTCTACTTTAGAAGGCACAGGTACATAAAGTCAACTAAAAGCTGACTAATGGAATCATGCTGATAAAAACGCTCTGGCAGTCAGTGTATTTATTATTTATTTATTGGTTTTTTTTTTTTTTTTTTTAAATTGTGGAAAATTACAGGCCTTTGCAAATGTTAAATATAGCACTGGAGTTATATATAATAAAGGATCTTATTAAGATTCATAATTTCTTAAATTTCAGTATTCGATAGCTTCATGAGCGGGATGTTTAAAAAAATGTTTTCAAATCTTGAAAGTTATAGTTGACCATTACGCTACGTAGTGGTTCTACGTTCTCGATAGACAGATCCACACCGTATCGACTGGACTTGAAATGTCTGATCCGTTTTGTTCATACTGCAGACGTACACCTTCGTCTTACAAACAAAATGCTTTTGCTGTATTAAAAGTATTAATGCAAAAATCGGACTACGGTTAAGCTTTAAGGCTGACTTAAGGAAATTAAAAAAAATCTCAGAATGTATAAATTCAGAATTAACCTCATTATGCTAGGAAATGAGCAATTATTTTTTGTGTAACAGAATCCACAGAACACGGAACACACAAGACACTTGAAAACCAAATAAGGACATGAGTATATTGAACAAAATGCTCCGTTTGATCCAAAGTGAACCCTTTCACGTTCAGGCTTATGTGACACCGCAAATGTTCCCACGTCGTCCTCGTTTTGGGTAACGCTCAGTCATAAAAATCAAAGTCATCATCAGTGTGACGAGACGGCGGTCGGAGGGCGGCTTCTACGTCGCTGCTGCCATCATCGGATTCCCCCCAAAAGGCTGAGGGTGTGGAATCGAAGATGCTCATTGGTGCGACCGAGCCAGGAAAAGAACAACCAACGCTCAACAACTTAAGACCAGAAATTTCAGATAAGGATACTTAAACGCAAATACAAAATCTGAAGAACATAACAGCAAATGAATGAATGTTATACAAAATTGTGACATTAAACTTAGTTTTTCTAGGCAACAAAAACACCAGTAAGGGTAGGGAGATTAACTGAAAATGAACAGGGGATTGCACCCGCTCACCTTTTGATCTGACAGCAGAAACGGCCCCTTCAGTCCTTTAAAAGAAACATCACTTTTACAGGTGCCATCAGAGACGATTCATGTGAACAGATAAACGCATCGGCGTCGCATAAATCCTCACATTCTTTCAAAAGTGAATTCAAGTGTCGTTAGTTAGGATGCCTGGGCAATTGTGAAGCAACAGGACTTAACATTAATCTCCTTTTAAAGGGACACAACACCAAGAGGAACTTGCTTGACTTCTCGTTCTAATGGTAGCGAAGGGCTTCCACAAGGCCCTCTTTATTTATAGATGTTCTAAGGATCGGGTTGCCGGGTTCCCAGTGATATCACTATGCAAATGCATGACCGCCAAACAGGCTTTGATCTGCTTTGATGCACATGCAACAGTGTTTTCTACTTTTAAAGGCCTCCTCTTCAATTTACATCACCACAGGCTCTATTCAAACTACACAATATAAGCTCATCGTCTTACGAGTTGTCTTATATCCATATGGCTGTTTTTTTTCCTTACCTTTACACACTAAACTAATTTTCTCTACCGATCCCGGCACAACTGATTTGGGTCAGGGGGAAAAAAAAAAAAAAATTGTCTTGATGATTTACACAGACACAGACACACAGTCCGAGCTGTCGCTGAGCATCACAGTCACAACGCAAAGTGTTTATCGATTGCTTTTCCTGTTGTCTAGGTCATCAAGTCGCTTTCAGAGCTTCTGAAGCAGAGTGAAGGGTTAGACCGTCACCTGCCTGCACTGTCAATGTTCACATTGTAGCCACTCTTCTGATGCTCTTACAGGTGGCTTCACAGGCAGAAGTGCAGTACATTTGGTGCGACAGGTGCCGTCCCCGTCCATCGGCCAGACTCTGCCTCTTTCTGCATGCAGCCGTGCTAAAGTACAGGTTACCTACAGTACTGTGCAAAAGTCTTGAGCCGCCCCTCCTTTCTTCAAATGCTTCCAAAAGCCAGACTGTCTTGTATCTTTTTAATGTAGTCTTGAGAAATAGTTCTCCAGGCTTCCTGAAGGACTTTCAGAGTCTTTGGCTCTCACTTTCAGTCCAGTCTCTGTACCTGACCAGTTTCAGAGGGATGTTCTTTGTTTGTTAAGCCACACAGTGACCCATGTATGAATCATTCAAGCATGACAAAGCCATCTAACTTAAGGCATGAACCAGGGAAGAAACAGGTGCAGATGATTACAGATGATCAGATGATGTTGCAATAAATCACTGTACCTAGTCTCATTTCCCTAGCAAAATATAAAGAAATGAGGGGTGGCTCAAAACTTTTGCATGGTACTGTATATGCTGGGATAACATTAACACAATTAACAGACCTCGAGTTCTCTTTTCTTAGTCAAGCACATTCATATTTAAAATACAAATATTTTTGGATTGACTGATGATTTGATTGGTTGATTTATTTGGATTCTCCAAATCTTATGTCAGAATCAGCTGTAAAGACCCCGGATACTGAGCCTGTATGACTGAGCATCCACCATATTAACCAAAGACTTGATATGAGCTGTGGAAGATTCCGGATGGCTTGGCATGGTGCAAAGACCGGAGCAGCCAAACCGCCATCATCACCCCATTTGTCACTGATTTGGGAAAACGGGCAAAGGAAAAATCCGGGAAAATGTAATCGTATGCATGGAGAATTAATGGGTGGTTATCCTCATTGCGTTGTAATTTGGAGTTAAAAGGCAAATGGCTGTTTAATTAATTAGGAAAACAAAGATGGGCGGTAGGTCGATGCTGTTATCACCGCTGGGGGGTCTTAGTGTGTCTGACGCTAGTGTGTGCTCTCACGTGCTTGGCAGGTGCTCTGATTTGCCCCCACATCTTTGTGATTTGTGGCTGCTCAAACCATGGTATTCATGACACTTTGGTCTGGTGGGAGGATATGTGGGAGATTCCAGCCCCCCCAGTCTCCCCAGCCCTAAATATCAGAGGCCCTTGAGGCACCAGGGGACCCAACTCTGGAGGAGTGTGAGAGTTGTAGCCCAGGCTACAAAGTCAATGTCAAAAGCATTGTGTAAAATTAGCAAAAAAATATTTAAAAAAAGAACAGAAAATGTAAAGTGTTTTTAATACAGAGTTACATCTCCTTTATGATAATTAAATGAATTAATGGACTGAAAGTGCTTTTCAATAATACTGGACTGTAATTGTTTAGAGTAATATCTTCCAGTACTCTGTTATCCTAACTACTGCATACTCCTCAAACTTGACGGGGCATTTGGCAACAAGAAGTTGTAACCACCTGGTTTACCCTCAAGCAATAATGTTGATGCAGCATACACATTAAACACGTCAAGCCCTGCTGTGACACGTGCACCCAGAATTTCGAAAGTTTATGAATCAGGACTTTGCTGAAATCACGCTTAATTTAGCTGATTAAGTGTCATTCAGTAACCGGATTCTGTCAGCCCACATTCCTCATTTCCCCACTGAAAGCTTCTTCAATCACAGCCAGCCAGTTCAGAGAAAACAGACACACTTTGGCCAATAAAAATTGGCCTGAGAACTCAACCAGTAGTTCTGGCAGTAAGACCTGGCAACTAACTAACTAAAAGTCAAGTCACAACTGGGTGATTCATACAAATACATGTAATATTACTACTACTAATAATAATAACGGTCATTCGCCATCACAATGTCACGATTTACCGCTTTTGTATTCTACACCTGTGGTGTGAACACAGTCCAGTTACATGTCCCAGCAGCACAGGACCTCAGTAGTTGACATCATCACCTGTCACCTCCATGGGTGGCGTTCTGAATGTCACCTTCATGTATGGTGCGTGCTCCTTTCACGTTTTCAACTTCTTTTCCCCACAGTCTAAAGTCATGTGGTTAGATTGACTAAACTGCCCAAAGCATATGGTTCCGACCGTGTGTGTGTGTGTGTGTGTGTGTGTCCACGCCCTGTGATGGATTGGCATCCTGTCCACGTCTACCCCGGCTGTGTGCCCTTTGCTCCAAGCCCAAACGTGACCTGCACCAGGACAAACAACCGGATGATGGATGGATATTATAAATATATGGTCCAGATTATACAGTAGAGATTCACAAATTATGAACTTCACTCTCTCGCTTCAGACTCCGCTTAAACGCTTAAGTAACGGCTAACCATTTCTAACCCAACGCTATCATTGTCTTGGTTTTTTCTTCTGTCGATCGACATCAACATGGTTTCTGCAGGGCCACGGCGAGCCGGCTTCAAGCGGACCAGATCAGGGTCACCAGTTCAGACGTACACCATGTCCCTGCTCTCGTCATCTTTTGAGGGTGTTATCTGTATTTATTTCTTCATGCAGCTCTCATTTTTAAACATTTTATATATTACACTATGTAGCAAATTTTGTTCCTGGATAGTATGCTTTACAGTATTTCTTAATTGCCCCCAATTACCCAGGTCACAAAAGCAAAGTTTGAAGAGAAAAACAGGTCTTTTCCATTTACTTTAGGCATAAGCAATTGGGAAATAAAACTTTTTGTCCAGGAACAAGAAAAACTAAAAATTTAGTTATATAGTGTTATTATATACTATTTTTCTTCAGCCCCAGTAACCATAAAACCTGCTTAGTGCCTTTGCAAAGGCCCATAAACTCTTCCTGTCTGACTCTACTGGCCCTTCAGCATCATTCAAACGTTTATCTACTTATTTGAGTTGCTATTTTTTTCCACCTATCAAGCTACATCCTTATTTTGGTATTTCCAGCCCCTGCTCTGTCCATGTCCCCACCTAACCCTGAAACCGGAGACATTCTTTCGGAGACAAAAAGCCGCGTGACGGGGGAATGGTGGGGGGGGGCCTCCACGCTTAATCTGCGCGCACAGCCCTGGAGGTGAGAGGTTCGCACAGCGCCCAGTCAGCCACAGCACTGCTGTACAGTTACACCATACGGAACTCACCATTTTACCAGCATTCAAGGACATCTCAGTCCTATTCAGCACCTCGAACCAATTAAAAACCGGAATGGATGCTAGTACCATGAAAACTGCATGTGTTACACAACGTACGGGAAACTTCTATACAACTAAACTCCCAAGTAAAGGTACACATTTAATTTCATTTCATTCATGGCAAAAGTTTTCAAAGGTTCTGGGGATCAAATTCATCCTTTAGCAAGGGGCATGGCAGCTGAGGTCAGGCCATGGTAATCTGTTCGTTTTGTAGGTGACAATCAACGGGAGGTTTAACAGGACCTGATGGTAAACAATGCTGAATCGGACTTCTCTGTACAGTTGCCCTTTACACACCTCAGCAGAAATAATGCAGGTGGAGTTATGGGGCAGGGGTAACGCCTCACAAAGGCGGTCACCGAAATGTGTGCTGAAGAACCAGACCTCTGTCACCTGGAGACCTCCCACCTTCACCCATGAGGCCTCCGTTCAATGCGGGGCGTCTGCAGCACGGCCGAACTGGAAAACGCCACGCATTTAAGACGGCCACTTCAACGTATATGCCAACATGGGAGGGTGCAACTCGGCACACAAACAGCAAAAGCAATTTCATTTCTCTCCCCTGCAAAGAATGCAACATCTACAGCAGCGTTTCACTTTTTACCGCCATAATAATAACAATAATAAATACCTGCTTCAAATGGAAAATGGAGCCCTTCTTTTATACAACTTCCACAGGGCTGGAATGATCCATCAGCTGGCCCACTTCAGGCAGGGAGAGACCTGATTTCAAGACTGTGCTATTACCATGGAGAGCTGGAGATGGCACTGACCCTTCCAATCTAATATTCCATTTCCATAAACATTTATGTCAGTTCATCTTCTGCCGGGTTTGACTTAATTGAGGCAATGATCTGAATAAGTAAGACTGAGATGATGACCGATTTGCGGATCCTGCCACAAAGAGGTAAATGCAATCTGTAATATGATGCAAATTGTGGCTTTAACCCAAATGGCTTTCCTTCTATTCTTGCAGACTGCACCCTCGTGCCACATATGTTATTTATCGTAATATATCCTGAAACGAATAACATTTTCAGTTTCCCAGCAAGGGTGTACACTTTAATTTTTTTTTTTTTTGCATCGCGCGTGGACGTTTTACTGACTGAAAGCAGTTGTGCTGTACGCATACACACCTGCACTTGAAATGAAAAATTTTTAAATGTTTCGGAATGAGACACATCTTAACCATGAATGGGCTGCACGTGTTTATAAACCTCAGACTGCAAAAAAAAAAAAAAAGAACTGCGCAGCACATTACTCAGTGTGAGGAGACTTACTGTACTCCTCAACTTTACTGAATAGGGGATTTCTTCTAAAATCGTGCAGACGCAGACCAAAGACGCACACGTGATCTGAAGGCCACTTTTACCACCAGCTCATTCTCAGCTGGACGACATCCATCGACTTCCTGTGTATGCCTGTGGGTCTGTGTGCGGGCCCACGTTTAAACAAACTGGTGGCAGAGAAGCAGATGTGCGTTGGCGTGAGGAAGATAATGAGGATGAAGAACGCAACGCGTCGTGGCTCCCCGCCATTCACCAGCGAGAGGCGATCCACTGGACTCAACAGACACACTCAACAAGCAAACGTCACTGCGATTACTGCCACCGTAGACGGTAGGATAATGGACTGCAGGTGATTGCGACCTGCTGGTAGAGGAATTTATACAAAGAGGAAGTGCAAAATAGAGGAGTTGTAACCATGAAACAGCACCTCTCACTTAGACGAAAATGAATAACAACCTCCGAAAGGAGCAGAAAAAATACTAAACTCATTTTGCACGGCATCTAAGCAAGAGCAAAGCCTGCATGGACTGTTGAGTTTCACAGCTCTGTTCTGCAGTTATTTCACAAATGTCTGTGAGTCCAGGATACAGCACCCACCCCTGGACCATTCCCGCGAGTCCAGGATACAGCACCCACCCCTGGACCATTCCCGCGAGTCCAGGATACAGCACCCAGCCCTGGACCATTCCCGCGAGTCCAGGATAGAGCACCCAGCCCTGGACCATTCCCGCGAGTCCAGGATGGAGCATCCAGTGGTGGACCATTCGTGGAAATAAATTCTGCAATTTCCCAAGACCAGAAAGTCATGTTAATTCGAAAGGGTTACCTATATTATAAGCCAGTACTACACAATTCTACTGAATGTGTTCAAAAGCAGCAGAATAAACTTCATAAAAAAAGAAGCAGCCAAAGACACTGACCACCTATCAGCCTGGCTTACTGGCACTTCATTTGCAATTAGCACAACTTGTAAAATAAAACACTGCCTTTATTTACCCGCCCTTTTTACGACCCCACACACCCACACAAAAATGCTAATAGCACCGGCTCTCCACAGCTGTTCTTGTGTGGAGGGTATGAAAGGGCCACCCCATCATTCCCATCAACTCCTACTCCTGTCCCAGTTATGACCCGCGGCAAAATTGTTCTGGGCCGCTTAGACAGGCAAATTTAAGTGACAGAGACTGGAGGGCTGCCTCGCAGAGGATATTCTGAGGAGCAGGCCGGCCGGGTGACATTCCGCTCCTGTCTGCTTCCCGACGCGTGAGCGCCCTCTGCTGGTGAAGAGCGGCACCTGCAAGTTCTTCATCAAAAGAGGTGCCTGAACGACTGTCACCTCCAAAGATGACTGGTAGCCTCTACAGTGCTGACATCTACCTTCCAGTGCGATCACTGTGCTTTTGCTTCCAGTCATTCTACCAGTGTCTGTTTCGCTATCAGATATCGATCAGACCAAATGCCCTGCAAAGAGGCCAATTTTGCGATTTCACTCCTATAACCTTTGCCAGCACGGGTTTTTATGCTGCATTACCACCGAGTAAAAAGCCTAATGACTAGATCCTCATATGTGATCTCTAAACCATCTATGACAAAATATATGTGGAGTGGCTCTTATAAAATGTATAATTAATAATAATTCAATATTTAAAAAAAAAAACAAAAAACACACACAACATGTTTTAGATGTGCCATCTTTTTGAGCGTTAATTTACATGACTTGTGAATTTTAGATCATTGCAAGGCAATCCGCAGAAAAAAGGACCTCTAAAATGTTTTCTTAGTCCATAATCCGTCTTAAAATATGCGAGCGATGCGACTAGTAGCCTGAAAAGCGTTGCGGCGGTCAAATTTGCATGAATTGTTAAATGGCGGCTGACACGGGCTGGTTCATAGATACGTAAGGGGATACTGGCGTGGATTTTTTTTTTTTTTTTTTTCCCAGCTCTCGGAATGATGGAGGAAACGGAGGCGAGTACAAAGAAGGAGAGTGACCTCCTCTGGCCGCTGGCTGTCACTGCCGCTGACGTGGGTGATACCACACACACAGCCCCCCCCCCCCCCCCCCCTCTTGTCCCCCGGGGGGGGCAAGGCGCAGTAGAGCAGTTCCGAATCAACACAAATGCTCGAAATTAATAATAGTTATAATAAACGACAGTAGGGTGGACGGAGGGCAAAAAGAAGAAGAAAAAAAAAAATCAATACAGACTTTTAACGCCCTTCGATGATTCACACAAATTATCATCCTGTATTTTTATAGCTGTTAAGGATAGTGTTATAATAAGTAAACAAAAAAGGAGGTCCGTTTCAGATGCCTACAGTAAGAAAGGGGACAATGACTGTCGCACAACAGGAAGCGGTGGTATGCGCCAAGTGCTCCCTACATGAGAGCAGCTGCTTATTAAGACTCAGTCCTTCATACATCATGCCTTTCATCCCCACTCAACCACAAAATGATTTTGCTTTACGGCGCACAATGGCAGCAAAAGATTTATAATGAATGAATCCTTAATAAACTGTTGCGGATCTGTCTACTTCCCCAGTGATTTATAATACAATAAACAGCACATTCTATAAAGTATCTCGCTGAAAAACACTGTGCTGGAAAGGAGAGGCGAAAAATGCTGAATATGAAAGACCCTCAATTCTCTCCAATGCCATAATAGTGAAATGAGCACATCTAAATGTGTTAAGAGTATCTCTTTGCATCTTGTATAGACTGCATGTATTTAATCTGTAAAGCTTATTAAGACAGAGTCATTGCTATGCAAAGCAGAGCCCAGTGCTTTTCTGTCTCTTTTCAGCTGAGTTCAGTGTTTAGCCAATAGGACTGGCCCCCTGCTTCTCATTCTGCATTCATAACATGCAACATTTGCACAATGTATCTCTCAAAGGCTGCTGAATAGAAAGCCTTAATACTCATGTAAACAACTGCAAACCAATTACTTAATGAATCGAGCCCACACATAATGAGGTGGCACACAAAGAGCCATAAATGCATTTTTTGCACCAAAGCCTTTGCTTAAAACTACAATCCCTCAGCTGTAGTCTAGGCTTAACTGCCACATCATAATTATTGTCTGTAAGACAACAGAGGTAGCCATTTTTTTTTTTTTTATTTTAGCAAGAGGGGGTGGTGGGGGGCAGCTCTGGCTGGGTTCTCCTTTTGATGTCAGTCATCAGCTCGCTGACAAAATTAAACAAATAATAAAGGAATCTAAGCAGTGTGCACAGCACTGTCATACTTACACTGAAGAGCCCGGCTTCCAGACCTCTTCAAGACGCAATAAGGCGCAAAGAAGTGACTGCAGTAAGTGGAATGCTTAAACATAAGCATGTGAAAAATTTCACAGAGGACCACAGAGAGAGGGAGACAATGCGAGCTAGCTCTGCATTCCACCCTTCCTAAGACCGTCTGAATACAGTCCGGCCTTCCCTGATGAGATTCGTGTCAAGTATCAGAAACTATTTATTACGGTAATTCTGGCGTGTTTACCGACGCCTGTGGCACGCGCAATTAACGCCGCCGTCCATTCCTCCAGCTGTTCCAGGGTGCGTCTTCGCCCCCGCGATTCTCGTTCCCCGCATCCGGCGGGAAGGTCGGCCCGCATGGTCGCGGGATAACAGCTCGTGTCTCTTTAAAGTGGATAAATAAATAAATAAAATGGAGCCCGGCGATCGGGGACGTGTAAATCTTTTGTTGGAGCGAGGCCTCTCTCTCTCTCTCTGCACTGCTAATGGGCAAACTGGGAGCGGCACTAGCCGGTAAACAGAGAGCCAGTAAACAGCGAGGAACAGAGCCTTTAGTCCCCAGTGTCAGCATGACTCCTCATGATCAGAAGAAATCAAAGAACATAAACGTGGTGGCTGTGAAGAATTATAATACTAATAGATAGGAACATGCCTCAAAGTGCAGCTCTGCTAACAGATGCCGAATTATATAATCGCTCACATACCCTGTGTTATGTAACACGCATACTATATGTATATATACGAAAATCAACATCAAAAACATAACACGCGGATGTTCATTCCCCGATTACCGAGTCCCACCGACCATTTCTTTTGGCCGATCTTTTCCAGTTTGGCAGAAAGGACAGAGATGCTTTGAAAATTAATCTGTTAAATAGGCATGCTGGCCCGCTTTCAAGGTTTATCAGTGTCGGCGAGGTCCGCGTGTGTGGCGTTTCCGTGCGTCTGAAGTTGATGAGTTGTCCTAGATTACATTATGTACCAATAAATGTCTATTAACTTCAAAGTTCACTGCGATGTGAAAGAAGTCAAATGACTACGGGCCTTTTAGCAGTTCAGATGTATCGTTTTAGACAGAATTGCTCGTGAGGGATTCCCATCATATTCTATCAAATGTCAAACGGTGGTTTTTCGTTAAAAAGGGCAGCGAGAGACAGCCGCACTTGAACCTTCTTCCTTCAAAAGTACTAAGAATGGAATGTCCATCTGTTTCAGGTGCATGCTCTCCGACAGCTTTCACGAAGAAAAAATATGATTTTCATAGCAGGCATCTTAACGATGTGACGTATGAGATGCTGGCCAATGACAAGGGGTGGGAGGCACTGTGACCTTCACATGGTGAAGCACTTGGGGGGTCATCATGCTTCCTTTGAACGGAGCTCACCAGCATGGAGAGTGAGAGAACATGAAAACCTCATGGACCATAACCCTGACAGCCAAGCCCACACCTTCAGCATCTGCAGGAACCACCTTAACCAGCAGGCTAGAAACTTCAAGCCACGCTCATAAAGGCAAGATAAACCCTGGAACTGACTCTACAATGACACAGCAGTCATGTGCCCTGAGTGCGTCTTTCTATAAAATTATATACTAATCAAACAGTGTCTATAAATGCCTTTGTTAAGGTGATCGATTGAATTCTATGAAGGCAAAGCGGAAGTCCGCATTGAAGACCTAGAACTGAATGGTCAGTATCACTGGTTAAAAAAAACAATGAAACTGGCATATGTCAGTGTGTAAAATCTGACATTTAAATCAACCAATTCTGGACAAAAAAAAAAAGCTTCCACCATCCAAAGTCTGATGCTGGATTGGGAGAATCTGGCATGATTTTTATTTCTATCCTATTTATGAGAGAAATGTCATTTTCAGAAAAATGCTGGCTCCAGGAAAAGTGAAAAGTACAGCACCACACATCCCTGCTGGGAATATTCTGGCAAAAACTCAGTACCACATGACATTCATTATGTTTCTGTGTTTTCTATTCCTTACCAAAAGTGACGGCTTTGTTCACTCCGCAATGGGCTTGTCTTCGAGGGCACTGCGGGCCCCCAAGTGTTATTTGTTTGGCCATCCACTTCAGAAGTTTACAAAAAAATAAATTAGAAATTAGCCAAACGCAGCTGCACACACTTCAAAGCATATCTCAAAATGCTACGTAGCGTTAGATCTCCTCTACAAACAAATGATTTATTTATTATTAACTGACTCCTCTTTATCTAATATAGGTGGTATTTTTTTTTCCCCCCCCAATGCTACCCCCGAAACATACGTCCCTCGGTGAACAACTATCCGGCCGTGGCTGTGCATGAAAGGGACACGCCCACTTCTCGGTACCTGACAGATCCGGATCTGACGCATCATCCTCTTCTTCAGAGCTTAGCCTTCTCTGCTGTGAGACGGACTGTTTAAGCAGCTGATACTCTTTGGTCTCTGTTCAAAACACAAAATGCCCAAGTCAAATATTTACCCAAGGCCTCGCTTTCCTACTTTCAGAGCCCGTCTGTTTGATGAGACAACACAGCATAACGTCGGAGGCTTTGAGACCTTCGGGGGGGGGGGGGGGCAAGGGGGAAAAAATACTAACCTTTTGGTTTGGGCCAGGAACACACATTAACCACCCGTA
>JAACJT020000021.1:18857617-18876066 GCA_009936485.2 Gymnarchus niloticus | reverse complement strand
ACCCAGGACAGGAAGCCAGCCCATCACGGGGTACAACAGCTCAGGGGAACACCCAGGACAGGAAGCCAGCCCATCACGGGGTACAACAGCTCAGGGGAACACCCAGGACAGGAAGCCAGCCCATCACAGGGTACAAGGCAGGGGAACACCCAGGACAGGAAGCCAGCCCATCACAGGGTACAACAGCTCAGGGGATTACTAACAGAGCTTAGACACTCCAGTGTTTATAACCGGAGCAAATGGTAGATTATTTGCTATTTAAATTTACTTTTTAAACATATTTACAATGAAGTTCTTACAAAAACATATCTTTTAAATGGTATTAAATATGGTCCCTTAGGCTACAACCTCACAATGTTTTGAAAGTTATCTAAAAATGACAAAGATGGCACTTACCCTATGGGGGTCACCTGTGATGCTACCAAGCTCTGTCCACGTTCCACTCTGACCTCTGACACAGCCTGGCGTGCATCACCGCCGAATTGCGTGACATCTGGGGTCACCCGGCCTTCCTTTGCCAGCGTCCCAACTGGTCCCATCCCACCGAAGTGAGTGTCAGTGATGTTGGCTCCTTCGGGTAATACAATGTGGTCTTCACCTTCCCTCACGGACAGGCAAAGCTCACTGCTGGTCTTGGTGGTCTGTTTGGGGGTCAAACTGGAGACCCCGTAGCTCTGACAATTTTCAGCATCTGAAAGAAACAGTACAGAACCAAGAGTTAATTACGCAGGACAGCCAACATATGTAGGACGTTCTAAAACTGACTTCCATGATGTGGAGAGTTATCGCTCACGCCACTTGTGAAAAGCCATCAGGGGAGTATAAACAAACCCAGAGGAAAAGCCATCAATTAATTTATTGTGTGCCAAGCGGACGAAAGATTTCATGGGAGAGAAACACAAACCTCCCCCGCTGTTGGCGTCATTTTCGGCTCCATTTTGAGGTGATGTTCCTTGAGGAACGCCTGTGACATTTTCTTTGGCTCTTCTGGCATCTGAGAAGATCTTCGAATGATGAAAGTTTTCCTCGGGTGAGCCGTTCTCTACTTGGCCAGTGCCACTACTGTCAGTCACCTCTTCCTCCTGAGGTGACCGTGAGGTCACATGTGACATTGCATGGCTGCCACTTACATGAGGCCTGCCAACCGTCGTCACGCATGGCGAGGTGGCCAGATTGATTCTTCCCGGGACCATGCCGGAGGAACTGGGCCCGGCGACTTCGAGAGGAAATTCAGGAGAGCCATCTCCCAAAGGCCAGCAGAGCAAGTTGACTGATGACTGCGAAAACTGGGCCTTTGAAGCAAAGTGTTCATCGGAGGACGTTACCTGGTGATCCCCAAAGGTGTCGGGTTAGGCTTAGAAGTTTATCTAACCAGAAAAATGTTGAGGATTTTTTTTTGCCAATGAGCCTAATTGCAAACCTCTCAGGGAAGAGACAGACAAAAATTTGCTCAAAAGAAGTGTCAATAAGGCATTATGGAGAGTATTACATACGCGATGCTAGAAATATCTGAAAGTTAATGGTGTTTTCTACTACAGCCTATTATGCTGCTCTTCCTGTTATGAAAATCATACAGAAAGAACATACAAAAAGGTAATATTGCATCAAATTAAGGTCTGCTATTATATTTATGCTCCTTTATGTTCATTTGAAAAATAAAATCGGAAATAACAATTAGAGGACTATGAAGAAAGTGCCATATGGTCAAGGATGCCTTTCAGCACGAGGCAATTATAGATAGAGTGGAGATTCCAGCTTGTGCCAATAGCCTCCTTTCTCTCACGTTTCTATGTAAGCGTTAGGCAGCATATTTATCTGCCTTTCTGTAGTGAATATCTACTCAAATTCAACATTCATACTTCAGGTTTTCTGAATTCAGCATCACTCTGTCCCAAAAGCATCACTTTCTCCCTTAAAAGTGAGACTTTTAGTTTGTTCAGGTCAGTGCTAGATTTCATGTTAAACCTTCATCTAAAAGAATGTTCTAAGATCAATGCTTTAACTTTTAATCTTATTAACAGCCCTTTGCACAACTTCCGATTTACGTCTGCTATGGCACTGAGGGGGAAATAAAGCTGAAAACCTTCTACCCAGGATAATAACAAAAAGCATAACTTCTGTTTCTTTTCTGATAAGAGTCTTAAATACCAAACAGTTAGCTGCTTAATAACATTTGGTGTAAACCGTGCAGCCTGCCCAGCAGATCCACAAAGTAGGTAAAGGGAGGAAAAGTTAATTTCTTGGCTGAGTGATTCCATCGGTAGCTGCAGGGCAAAGTAGAAAGTGTTTCAGTAAAGTAGCAATTGATTCTTCTATCAATCTGCGGCACGCGTGTGCTCTTCCAAGGAATGTATTAAATATGAAAATCATATCCCGTTATCATCTGTTTCCAGCTTTCAGCCTGGTAAGCTTCCCTTAATGAATGCTACAGCCTAAGGGACATGCACACTGCCAGCAATGGCTTGTATGCATAATGGAGTGATAGTACCATTTTGCTCATTACAATATCTGCAAGCTGGGGGGGGGGGGGTTTGCATCCAGTCACAAGTGACTGCTCTAGACAGCATGCTCCAAGTTATTATGAGATGTCTTAGACATTTCATCTAAAAGAGCTTTAACTGCTTTAAGTGAAGGAATAAGCCGCTATGGGCTTGAACTACATCGCTTACATAGATGCGACAGTCAGGATTACACACCTGCAGGATTACCGAAACACAACCGTGTCCGCGTTCACCAGTTTCTCTGCGTGAAGTGCACTTTTGTTTATTGTTGCAATCTGGAAAATAAGCCATCATCTCCAAGGAAAGGTCTTCTCAAAGCTAATTCAGACTGAAAATATCAAGATATTAAATACCCTCTTTGCCAAACATCTTACAAGGGGTTAAAAATGTTCATGATGCTTGAATTTTTTTATTTTTTTATTTTTTTTATTTAACAGTGATGCCTAATGAATGTTGGAAAGTCCAATGCCAATCTTATTTCCAAGGTTTGTAGAATCCATTCTTTTTTGCTATCATTCACTTTTGCTACCAAACTGTATTTAGCTAAGGATTTAATTAATAAAACACAGAAGCCCAGAGCTAACGCTACGGACCTTCTAAAAATATGCTATGCATTGTGTGCATTTCTCTAATTCACAGCAATTCCAGGGTCCCCCATGCAAATGTTTCAGCTTCGAATGGCCAGCAGTTTTAGTTGCCATTTTCTCCTACCCTAAATGACATTCAGTGATATTATTAGCTAAAACTGGGTTATATCATGGTGCATGATGATCCTGCAGCCTCCAGCTTCAACACTCACACAGTGGCATCACTTTACCTTCCAGGAACTCCCTGCTCGTTCCTCTGTCCCTGTTTTTCCCTTTGCCATCAGCTGCTCGATACGACCCCAGCATTTCTCCTACACATAACCACAAAAGAGTTGCATAAAAGATCCGTGTGTCCCCAAAAAACCCGAGAGACTCTAGTCAAACAGGTTAATATCATATTTTACTCAGCTATATACATCACCTAAAATATCACACCTAAGTCATTCACATTAAAATGCCTAATCATTGCAGGAAGTGAGCATACAAATCAGGGGTAACTCAGTTTAAATATGTACTGAAATCCTCAACAAATTACTTAAAGATTTAACAGATTATTAAATATCAGGCATAATTAAAAATACATTTAGGCCTAAAGGATACTAGTCTATACTGTTATCTTACTGTTCAACTCAACCAGAAACACCACATTAGAACTAGTAAACAAAAGTATTAGAAGCATTTAACATTCAGCAAAGCCGATGATAAAAGAAAATCTTTAATGTCTTCAGACGTGGAGCACTGCACTGCTATTCCCCAATGAGTACACGCCAGTTTGGCTACCAGTGGTTTTAATCAATTATCTGAGTAGCCAGGCTGATTGCCTTAATCCAAACTCCAATTAAACAGTCTAATGGCACCGTTAAGGACAGTGGGATTAAGGCCAACAAACCTGGCCATCCCTCAGAGATAATGCCCAGTTTTCACAACCATAAATTAATGCATGAATTTACTGACAATGTCATTTTAACATTTCTCTGGGAAAATTCTGAAAGTATGCTGTTTACATCTGAAAATTATACACACACACACACACACACACACACACACACACACACACACACTAATATTAAGCATGGCAAAAAAAAAAAAAAAAAAATCTACTTAATAGTCTACTGCAGCATGGAGCTGCTCTCTGCCAGTGTGGGAAGCAAAATAGATGTCAGGCACAGAGCTTGTGTACGACGGAATATTTGCTGATTTTCTGGTGTGGGTTTTTTTTTTTTTTTGGAGATAAACATCTGAAAGGAATTTTAAATGGGTACAGAAAAGAAGAAGCGACAGAGCAACTAACAAACACCGAGCAACTCCTTAGGGATGGGAAAATAAGCGTGATATCTAAAGCACTTCAGCGTTTCAAATATTGGACGGTTCATCTGGCGGGGGAAAAAAAAAAAAAAAAAAAATCAGCTGATTCTGCTAATTTGACACCGCGCTTTGGAACACTGATGTTCGGCTTTAAAGGATAAGCGATCTGAGTCAGCCGGAACATATGATCAGCATGGCGATTGCTTTCCTCCATCTGTTCCTTCCATTTGCTTGCGGCAGTAAAAGTCAGTGCTTGGCATTGCTGTTCACGACGAACTGAGGCAGATTCCTCTGCTGTTCGGGAAAAAACCAAGACGTGACTCATTTCATTTTAATGCCATTCAAAATGAACAAGTCCAGCTATGTATCTTTCACAAAGAACATATACTGCAGAACAGCATCCCGGATAAAAGCCCGATTATGCTTAGCCGATTAAAATGGCATAATTGGAAGAGTTATGAGAAAACAAAGTTAATCCAGAAGACTTAAACTAAGAAAGAATGATCATTAATACAAAGACAGACATCTACAATCTGAGACTAAAAATGCCTCAAATTACAATTGCAAGTAATATGCAGCAGTAGAGGCAAACGCATGCATTTAAGAATGTGATGTACTTTTGGAGCTCACCTGTTCACAAGACTAGCGGTTCTAAAATTCATAGGGAGTTACGTTATGTATTTTCATGACCAATTTGACTGAACGCTTTAGTTAATTTACGTGTTTGGTGCGGATTAAAATTTGATAATGATTTAACATTTTAGTGATCTATTTATACTGGCAAGTAAGCTTCAGAGATGCCTTTATCAGCCCTGAATATAATTTGCAAATGCAAATGGTGATAGTTCATTATTTTTTAAAGTAGATTACCTGAAGTACACTGTCCCTGACTAATTACATGATGATTGCTTCATGTTAAATGAATCCAAATAGATAATTTACCATTCACTGACATCCACAAATCAAAAACCAAAGCGAGGAGGCACAGCTGTCAATCAGACCCATAAATTATAATATTACATTATAAAGGGGCTGTAGCTTGGAACAAGAAAATCGAGGTACGCAAGCCACATAACGGTAATCAAACATTACCAATGAAGAGCCTGACTGTAAGAAAAGCCAATAAACACTTGAGTCCCCCAGGACCGGTCCAAATGTCATTACACAAGACCAAACTGCCTTAAATTTCCCACGGATCCCGGAAAGGCGTCAGACTCGCTGTAGGACGAACGTCAGAACAGAATCTGAAAATAATTTTCAACACAGAGAATTCCTGTATCATGGCCATTAAAACGATACACTGTGCATCTGGACACCCTTAATGCCATCTTCAGGATATAACATTCTGCTCTAAACCCATGGCACTCATATACAAGTTATAAAACAGACATAAGGAGTTACACGATGCCCGTGAAATAACCTGACAGTAGAGTACAGTATGAATAAAAGAAAAACGTATGTGAAATGATGCTGCAATACAAAAGAGCAGATGCAGTCACAGTGAGGAAAATGACGGCTCTCCTAAGCAGGCTGTTGACAGAGGCTGAGAAGACAATAGCCGCAGTGTTGCAGCATTACCTTTTCTTGCTGGAGAGCGCTGAGGTCTGGAGATGACAGCCCCACACACGAACACATGCGCTGTGCAGCCTTCAGCAGATCCAGGTTCCGCTGCTTGGCACGCTTCTCTCTTTCACACACATTCTCCAAATCACGGCGCAGCTTGGCAATGCTCATCTGACAGCTAAAAGTGGAAAATAAAAGCATCAAATTCTAAATGTGTATTTTTAAAAAATAAATAAATAATAATAATAATAATAATAATAATAATAAAAAACTACGCTCAAAGTAAGATCACGCTCTGCTTTTTCATTTCAATGGTAAACAGCTGCAGTGAGTTTTAAAGTACACCGCACAGACCGAAAAAAGATAATAGTTTTCCAAATATTTTGATAGTAGTTCTGCATTTCCTCTGTATCTATGAAGTACTAGTTGATTCATATTGACCTGCTACAACTGTTTGTGGGGGGAAAAAAAAACGCATTGCCTTATCCAACAATGCTTGTGTGAAATGTTTATTTACACCTGGTACTGGGAACTAACAGACACAAACTAATGGAAAGCCACATGCATAATATTAAAACAAAAATAAAAATAACAAAGGTTCCAGAGTACTTGTACCAAGTGCCATCGTATCAACATTTAATGAGATGCAAACACCATTTCTGAAAGTTACTTCACTAATTGTTTTAGAAACAAAAGTTGCTGGCGGTCAAGTGTCATCCAAACAACATATGGACACTTTGCTGAAGGGAAAGTGGGATTGAAAGCCGTGATACTGCTTCAATTAGCCTGTGTCAAGGGAACACTAATGTTTGTAGTCTGGCAGAAGTGATGCCCACAAGCATTGCCACAGATAAATAAATGCCATAGATTTAAGAGTTCGGCCGGTAATGGCATGCAGGGTGTCTGGTAACAGCGTGGAGGTGTAGAGAGGTGAGGAGGGTGAAGTGAGGCGGACTTACTGTGGCTGGTCGGAGCCGCGCTGGCCGGAGAGCTGCCGCTCCAGCTGAAGTCTCCTCTTCTCGCTGTCAAACATCAGCCACCTTTAGCGCTTACGGTGCTTACGGTGCTTACGGTGCTCTCTATACGGGCGAGCAGCCGCAGACCCCCCTAGCCGGCTGTCCGGACCGCTCTGGATACCCTGACTGCAGAAATCTCTTCGAAGGCGGGACAAGACGAACGGCTTACGGGCTTTTTACCAACTCGAGCCCGAGGACTCAGTGTCGGCCTACTCCACCTAATCTATATATATATATATATATATATATATATATAAACATTTGCAATTAAAGTTAATCGACAACAAGAAAGACACACGCAAGAGGGACGTACATTTGGCGAAGGCTTTCCTGGAGAGCGCCGGTCTTTTCGAAGTACTGACTGCCGCAGACAGCCATCGGTGCCGCGTGGACGCTACGCCGGTTGTCATGACAACCGTTTCCCAGAATGCACCACTGGTAAACAAGCGCTCCACGCGTCCCCCATCACCGGGCGAGCGCCCATCCGTAGCGCCGTATCAGATCCTCTCCACGCCTGTAGGGATCTCGTATTTTTGAAAATCGCATTCAAAGTACATTTTTATAAGCACGTCTTAACTCGTCTTCAATGACTTGTTTACGTCCCTAAACCCTAATTAAAATTAGCCAGGCAAAAAACTACATGCAGCCGACAATAAAGCCAGTTTTTAATTTGTGATGCTTTGTTTCAGGACTGTTTCACGCTGGCAGGATGCTGAACAAATTGATCCCTGGCTAGAGAAAATTAAAGAATTATTAAAGCATTTGCTTTATTTTAAGCTAAAGGGATCTTCTGATTTTGTTATTTGGTAACACTAAGGTCAGTAATATGCATGATTTCTGGAATTTTGGGTTGATCCCTTGTCAAGGTATAAAAGTTAGGCCCAATTTTTAAAATTAATTAGATCTGCTCATTATTGTTGCTGATAATATGTTTATTAAAACCAAGTACAGTATTCACCAGATCATGACAAAAAGCTCTGTATTGCCTTTTGTGTCACTGAATATTTAACAACACCATAGTTTAAGCCCGTATTCTTCAAATAATAAGTTAGAATTATTTTAGTGCACCTTGACCCTTTTAACTTTAAAATATGTGCATGATTTAATAAAATAAAAAAGCAACGCTATTTAATCAATTACCCATAGATGCTATGCAAAAGTCTTAGGCAGAAAAAAAAAATTCTTCTTAAGTTATGTTTGTGCAGGTGTAAAACTATGAAAAATACACCTCTGTACTGTCCTGTGATGGGCTGGCCTTTCATTAGGAGTGTACCCCAGCCTTGTGCCCTGCGATGGGCTGGCCCCCCACCTGGGGTGTACCCCAGCCTTGTGCCCTGCGATGGGCTGGCCTTTCATTAGGAGTGTACCCCAGCCTTGTGCCCTGCGATGGGCTGGCCCCCCACCTGGGGTGTACCTCAGCCTTGTGCCCTCTGCTGCCTGGGAGAGGCTCCAAGCTCTCCCACAACCCTACATATATGCGATAAGTGGTTTGGAAAATGAATGAAGGAATTTCCATGTAAACCTATGAGTACACCTTGCTTGGCTAGACATAAAGTTCATAATAATAATCAATACTTTATTCATCCCTGTGGGGAAATTAGTATTTTTCATGTTTTTTCCACCTTGCTCTTCAAGTCAAGGGTCAGCCAGTGTCTAGCACCCCTAGAGCAATTCAGGTTAAGGGCCTTGCTTCAGGGCACAACAATGACATAGCCACTCTTGCAGGCTGCAGGACTTGAACCTAAAACCTTTCAATCACAGGTACCTAACACATAAAGCCACATCACCGCCAGACCGTTTCTAATAAAGTCAGCTATTGGTGAAATTAAACAAATACTTGGAATGACTGAAGTACTCTCCAGCAGAAGTGTGGGAGCCATAGTTGTGGCGTTCTAGCAGTCCAACCACAGATATCAGTAATATTTTGAAGAATAGAGGAAATGTCTTTAATACAGGAGACTGATTGGTTAGTTTGGGGAAACTCCCGCCCACCACGAGTTTTGAAGCCTCATTTAGCGCCAGTCTTGATTGGTAGTTCGGGATACTCCCGCCCACCATGGGATTTGAAGCCCGATTGTCTCATCATTAGAATTTAGCACAATGTGTTTAATTTGAGAACTTAAAGCAACGACAATATACAACTGCAGGTAAAACAGTGTTCCATGTGCATATCTAAACCTTGCTCCGTGTCCTTTCCTTTAATACTAATAGTGTAGTATATCATTCCATCTGGAAATTTGGGGTGGGTGTATTTTTATAGAATGACGGCATGTATTCCACGGTCAGACTGAGTTATTTATGAAACCGTGTGAATGAAGGCTTATTCTTACATCCCTGTCATTGACTGGCTAATTGATGGCAGCTTCACTACATTAGGCGTCCTTGGGCATCATGTTGGGGTCGCCCTGTCAGCGAACTTGGAGCCACGTTGTTCGACTCTTCAGGGGAGCAAACATACAGCTGCTGTTCTGCTCTCGCCACCAGCTGTACGCCATTATGTAAATTTACACACTTCAAGGGCAGATGTGCCAAGCCGTACTGCGGGCAGACGTGGGTTTTCCACAAGTGCACGTACACGTATATAAAATCTATGATCATAGATATTATCATAGAGGCATGGCGATCATTAAAGGGGAGCTCGGAAACAACACTTATTTTCAAATCCAGTTCCGATATGCTGATTACAAGCCTTCCTCTTGGTTGTCAGTGATTCATTGAAGGTTTGAAAATATATATTTCGCATTCTTACGCAAATATGCTTTGATATATGGTCTACATGAAATAAAAAGTCTAAGTAGTGATTTGCGTTTTGAATTAGAGAAAGTCATTTATAATGTATTCATTTATTGACAGTAACTATTTATTTATTGACAGTAATATCCATATTTAATGAAATACAGAAAAATATTCTGGACGTCAAATTTACTCTGCATGTTTCAAACTACTTTAACTCAATTTCAAACAATGTGTGAATGTTTCCATACGGATCAGAAACACATCTCATGCGATAAAGGAATATGAAGACTTCGATCATCTTTGCAAAAGTATCCTGTACGCACTTTGATTTTCCAGTTAACCAAAGCTGCATGTTTTCTGGAAATCAGCAAACAGACGGCCACTACACCGACACGACATTTGGCAAATTTCACAGGGGTCTTAGAGGGCTTTGCTTCATACACCTCAGGTTGGTTCAATTTTCCTCAAGACTGAACAAGATAACAATTCTAGCCAGCGACAGAACATGACAGGCTGTAAATGACGCATGGCTGTTTACTCGTCACAGAAATGTCTCTCGCTCCAGAAGCCCAGATAAGCCGCGGCTGTCTCTTGTCCAGTGGTGATGCAGCTTGCTGACTTTTTAAAAAAAATTTATTTCTTTGTAATTTTCACAAGCACCAGAGCTCCTGTTGGGGTTGCTTTGCATTTTAAAAGTTCTGCCTTGTCAGCCCTAATGTCATGTTTTGAATACTCTAGTACTGCATTTTGTCTAGCTGCCAATCTGTCATGTTCCACAGCTGAGATGCCTTAATTGTCAGCCCCTCCAAAGGCAGACCCTAATCAAGCAATTTCCCCTATCCCAGCCCCATCAAATTGCTCTTTAGCTGTTGAACTGTGGAGTTTTGCCCTCTTTTTCACATGCTAATAACACCCCATTCACTGTCCCTCCACTAGGCTGTGTGTTGTGGAATAAATCCCCTCCTGCATATTTAATTGATATTGTTTCAGATCTTTTTGTTTATATTGCAGAGTGCTGAAAAGCAATACTTTGGAGGTGATGAAAAGAGAAATGGAGAGATGCAGGATAATTTCTCTTGTGGTGCCTTTCGGAGGTTAGGGGATAGGATCGGTCTCATTGCATTGTTTCACTGGTTTAATCTTCATCAACACAAGGAAAAATGTTCAGCATAATAATTCTTATTGGCTTAAAAACAGGGCAGCGCACATAAAGTGTATGTTGGTATGTTTGCATAAAAGCAGTAGCATGCTCAAATACTCAACTTTGTAATCTGATTTTAAAAAACTTAACAGTCACCGCTTTTTTTTAGTATGACTCGCAGAAATGCATTTTTGCGACAGTGTTTAATAGACGTTGTTTGTTGTTTTATATGAAGATACATGTATAACAGGTCTCATATCACTGAACAACGTCCTTTAGAATACAACCATAGATGAGTATGAAATAATACGTACTTTGTCATAAGAAGCCGTGCATTTGAATGTGATTTTCACATACCCCATTCACCCTCCATGAAGCATGCACACACAGGTGAGACTGAAGCCTAGGGTCAGAACACCGGGTCCATTAGTGATTCTAGACCGTATCAAATTGGGGGGGGTCAGACTGGGGCCAGTTGTTCTGTTGGAGGGGCACATATGAAAAAAAAAAAATCTGTTGCCACCAATGAAATTACAAGTTAAGAAAATGAACTCTCATTTAAGTGGGCCAGGGCTATTGACACGGAGACACTGGCCTTCTGTGGCCACCCCTTAGAACCGCCCCTGGATAGGTCAGCCATTCAACCAGCACCCTGGGGTGGTTTTTGGGTTAAGGGTCTTGCTCAGGGGCTAACCAATGCTATGGGCCCTTTGCTGGCCATAGGAATTGCCAGCCACTTTCCAATCACTACCTCCTAACCTGCAGAGCCACACATTGATGTACACTGCCATCCTTCTACCTTTCCACAGCGTAATAACCTTCCTTGTAGCTTAGTGGTACCCGTGCTGGAATAATTGCTGGAATGGCATCCTGATTAATTGAGCATCTAGCAGTACTGTATCAGCAGGGTATTGGAGATGTACCTGATTTCTGCTTTTCTGTAGCTTTAAGGGAGGACATGCTTGAAAGTGAAGGGCAAATACTCTGCAAATTATCCTCTCACAGCATGTCTACTCAACAGTGATAACAAAAAGCGTGTTTATGGAGCCAGGAAGATATCATTTGTTAGAAACAAGTTATGTCTTATCTCTAACCCTGACAGGGCAGGAATAAATAACCCAGCTTTTGTCTTCATATATTTTGCAATTTTTTGTTCAAAGTTTAATGTTCGTTGGGAACAGTATTTTTGTTGGCTTTTCATCTGAAACTTCCGAAACACCAGACGAATGCTGGATGTACTGAACAGATAAATAAAGGTGCGAGGAAATCATTTTCACAGTTTGTTCAATTTGTTTATCGCTGCTAGACAAATTGCATGCTAATTAGCTGTTATAAAACACCCATATTCTGCATTATCTACCTCGCCGCCCATTTTCTGTCATAGAGACTCACTAAGTGTGTGTAAAAATTGTGCCAAAAACAATAATCCAAATATTTGTGATGAAGGGCGGCCAGGAAGATTCATTGGCAGTCTAGAAAGGCTCTTACAGCTCGCCCACATTTGAGGTTTAAGTAAACCGTGGCTTCACAAACTGGGTGAGCCATTTTGGCAGCTTGTTTGGTTCATCCTGAGTGCTGAAATGTTTAAATTCAGGTCAGAAGGGGAATTCAGTCCTTCCATGCAAATGGAGCAACAGACACCATAACTCATCATTCTGAAGGTAATATACAAACAGTTCCTCTCCAGTCTGGTGGTGTTAGGGTGGGGAGGGTGGATAGAGCAATTAGTTAAGTGCTGTCAAGTGGATAAAAAGGTACGAAGCACAATTTTTGCAATTTCATGGCAAGTAAAGTTAATAAAGTAACATGGAGTGGATGTTGAGGAGGGTGACTCTGAATTCCGACTGGCGTATGGTAAGATTTGTGAAAGAATCGGACCTAAGGTACAGCAGGTATACATGTCACGATACCACGCTGACGTTGCAGATGACGTTAAATTTATTGTTGCTAATTTATGTTTCTGCCAGACGACAAAAAAAAAAAAAACTATACTGAATGAGGACTCTTCTTACGGTGGAGAAGTAGTGCCTTTTCCGTTGTCTGAATGGGACAGTTTTAAATTTAATTTGAAAACAAAAGACTCCCGACAGGGGATCTTTTCATCGTACCTAATTGTAAAGAATAATTTCTAATGTTCCACTAAAGCAGGCTCCAGTGGATGTAAAGCAGTTTAATTGTGCTAAATTGATCTGAATTGAAAGCACTCTGTTAAAAGCATGGGGTGAAACAGGACGCTGGCCTGTCTCTAAAGTCTGCCCGCTAACATTGAAGTGCGAAAGCTCTTATCGAGCCATTAATAAGGAAATGCAGAAAATAAACATTGAAATAAAGCCTTTTGATAATAAACATGTTTTGCCATCATCCTTTAACTGGGCATTGATTTAGTAATTAACATAATAGTTTTTTTTTGTGCATCTGTGTATTTCGCATTTGGCAGTGTATGTAACTTCTACCATTAAGTTCTATTAACTGAGCTTCTATCCATTGTCATGATAATCTGGGTATGTACAATACACAGTGACCTTCTATACGTCAACTGGGCTTCCAGTTGCTTGTGTGGCAGCTTTCAGAAGCTTTAGCTGTCTTTACAAGCAAAGTGGTGTCGGTCCACGCATTTCTACTAGGCCTTCGGTCATCCCGCATGGGGTACGCCGATGGCTTTGGCTTATAGAGGAGGCAATAGATTTTTCTCATCCTTACTCAGCAGTAATGTGGCCAATATTCGAGAAACTCATGGTTTGGGCGGTCACTCCGTTAACTCGTGATTCTGATTTTCAGAATAATTTTCGGGAAATTGCATTCAAATGTTTTTTCAGAATTCATTTCTCTGGAATATGTTCTTCTAGCTTGTTCCTCGTTATCTTTAATCTGAAAGCACTTTAATTTTCAAGGACGATAAATGAGTATAAATGTTAATTCTTAGCCCCCTTTTAACTGCGGTGATTTTCACTAGATTACAGTGTGCTCCTCTATCGATAATCACCGTTTTCAAATGGTGTTTTCTGGCAAGGATTGTGGTTTAAAAGATCTGAATTTACGCACCCTACATACTGGAAGTACCATTGCATTACCTGATGTACTCTAAAAAAATGGAACTGTCCTTGATGTCTTGCTGGCAAAACAAAGCTGTCACAAAGCGGAATACGTTCCTCTCTGTTTGGACAGCACAACATGCTAAATGGGTTGCTACGAGATATTTAATGGTTTTATTGGCATTGCAGATATTTACCCCCAGTGTAAATGTTTGTTATACAGGATCACAGGGGAGAGTAACTTAATTCAATTTAACAACTGAATGTCCCAAAAGGGTGAACCCTGCACACACAGCTAATCCTTTTGGGCAATCTGAGACTTCCCTCATCTTCCTCATTGCTGAGAGTCACAGAGGCAGGGAGGAAGCACCTCTATGGTCCTCCTCATGGTGACGTACCAGGGACAAATTGTTATTTATTTAGTAGACGCTTTTGTCCAAGGTGAGTTACGGTGAGGTAGATACGTCACTCCGTACAGCCGTGAAGGAGCCGCCTAATTTCTGGCACAGTTCAGGCCAGCAGCTGAATGTTTCAGGCTGGATAGAGGCCGTTCAGAGATGACGCACCCTGATGATTAGAGGCTGCCACGTCTTTCCTGGTTATCTGTTTCTGAGTCTCAAGCCTCGTGAACTGCCACTGTTTAGGAATTCCAGGGTAGTCTCCAGACACGTCCACGCAATTTTTCGCTACCGTGCATGCCTTCCTTATTTAGTTGCAGTTGCTCCAGCTGCTTTCCTCGTCTCTCGGCAAAATGCGACGGCGAAGGCCGCCTGTCAGGCGTGAGTAGTGCGCGGATGGGCACCACAGTCTCTTGTAAGCCCTAACTGACAGCTGATTGCGGGCTCGGTGTTGCAGCGCCATCTCAGCTGCGCTGTGCAGCCTACTGGACGCTGCCACACTTGGGCAACGGTGACTGACAGTCACCCGCTGATTGGGTGGGTCAGGCAGACCACCGCAAGACTGTCTAGTGTCTCTTTAAAGCCAAGGATGTTCGCTGGGGAGGCTGTGCAACAGTCCTTTTGAAATGTAAATGTTTTTTTGTGCTGTGACAAAAACAAACTTGATCAGATGACACTGGCAGGTAGTAGGGAAATGTTTGAGAAGTGGGGGCATTTGGCACTTCAATGAAGAATACCATCAGGGGTTATCACTTTGTCCCTTCTCTGATGAGTGAAAAAATACTAAAACACAATAAAGACTCAGTCCCTCATCATAGTATTTTAATTGGTAATATTTGTCGTCACTGTTGATTTTTCAGTTTATTTGGCTGTTTGTAAGGTCACCAGCTCTTTAAATTACAATACAGCTATTGTTATCTCAAACTTTACTTTTTAATAGTAAAGTTTTGCTAAATTTACCTCTATGTCAGGGTTTATCCTATTTACCCCTCCTCCCCCCCTCACCCGCCCCCACCCTCAGGGCTGTTTGTCAGTTAATTCCAAAATATGTACCCCTGTAGGAATGACATCGTCCAATTTGAGTCGGCATTTGACATCCTCACCCCCCACCTTTAAGAAAAAAAGAAACACTGCCGTGGGTCAGATGGCGCATTTTTGGCTGCGTGACGCTCCATCCGTTTTACGCAAAAGCCGTTAACTCGCCTCCAGCCGCTGAAGGAGGTCAGGCCTGACGGCAGCTCCACCGTAAAACATGCCCGCGCGCATCCCGTCTCTCAAGCTCAAATTATCCTTCGATTTGGAATGAGAGAGGCAGCTCACGACCGCGGCCCTGCCCAGCCGGGGGCCCTCCCCCGATGGCTCGGTTCTGGCCCCAAGCCTCTGTATTAAGTCATCAGGGTTTATAGCGAGTGAGCTACTATAATGAGCCATGTTGCCGCCGTCCCCCATCTCCCAATATTACCACATGCATATTGATTGCAGATTGTGCTATCCCCTCCCCCCCCACACCCCCAGACTCGGCCCACTTTCTCAGGAAGCAGAGAAATCATGTTTCCCTCAGAACTGATTAGAAACCTCATGCATAGGAAATCACGGAGACACCCAGGCTGCCCGTCTGCCCGCAGCGCAGGTGAAAACAATTTACGCGTTGGCGGGGGCTAATGGATATATTCAAAGGGAGTGGGGTGGGGGGGGGCTGGGGGGCCGGTAATGGGCCCAGGCCAGCACAGGCCAGCAGAGGCCCAGTCAGACAGCCAGGCGAACGGGCACGTATCGGATAACACATAATTGCCGGGTCACACACTAACGAGAGCGGTCGTGCCATGCCGAGAAGGCTCTTGCCCGTGGCCAAGACACTTGTAAACAATTCGCCCGGTGAACGCAGCAATAATATGTTGATTCGGCAGGTAATGAGGTATTCCTAGAATCAATACCCCAGGCCGCGAGGTGCAGGTAGCAAGGGTGGATCTTGCCTTCTGGGTGACCCCTGCTGAACGCTGAGGACATCCCATAGTCTGAAGAGGACTGTTCTCGTATTGCAGGAGGTGCTGAGTGTCAGAACTTTCATTCGAGGCGAGCAAATGAACAGCCAGACTCTGCATGCTAATGAAGGCCGGCCTATTTTCCCCTTTTTTATCTGAACATTATGCTCTTGACTTTGGAGAAGGTGGGAATTAGGTTGGACCTCGGTGTCAGGCTGCCTGATGGCTCCGCTCAGGAAAACTGGTAATTGAAGCCGATGGCTGCTGCAGAGGAGGTCTGAATTTGGAAATAAACAGTTTCAAGCACTGCACGTCATTTCCAGAGAGATGACAGAGGGGATGGAAATGAGCTGTCTGGATCTAATGCAGTTTCACAGCGGGAAAAGGCCGTCTTTCAGATAACAATTCCACTCATTTGGACTTCAATGCCGGCATAATGACTGGAGACCAAGTCGCCGCATTTGCAGAGGCAATTATAAAATGCCCTCACCGAACGAAGCGGCATAATCGCCGAACGCCGGATTCAGAAAGCGGAAATCTGCCTTTCGTTTTTCTTTGTCTGTGCAAAATATATTTCCAGTCAGCTTGGAAGTGAGGAGGGGAGAAAGAGATGTAGTCAGATAACCTGCCTGCCTTGCCTGATTAACAGCCAAGCCCGGTGATTCGGACCCTCGCCGTCGTCCGTTTACTAGCGTGTGAAGTAGACTAATTAATTGTTTGACTTCTAATTCGCAAATTTGAGACATGTTTTTGTTTCACTTCTTATTAATGTCTCAGGCTAGTCAGACAAGGCTGAGCATCTTCGTGTGTGTGTGTGTGTGTGTGTGTGTGTGTGTGTGTGTGTGTGTGTGTGTGTGTGTGTGTGTCAGCGTGCACACACCCGTTTGATTCTGTATAAACATGCCAGTGCAATATCATTTTTTTCCCCCTCTTTGTTTCCGCCAGTAGCGTCGGCATCCATGGAGTTCATAATCGTAATTAATGTTTTAAATGAATATGATTATTAAAGGATAGTCATAATGACTCTGATTGAAGCACAGACTAGCTGTGTATAATATGCCAACTCTCTGCCAATAGTGCGGCTTCTTTGGTGCCGTGTGTACGAAGTGGAATTTTAAGCTTTTGGGGTAGGGGGTGCTCCCAGTGAGTTCCTTCAGTCTCGCACATTCCAGGCCGACCACCTTTTCAGGACCCCCGGGGTCACTTTCAAGCTCCTCTCTGCTTAACAGCAGCCTTGATGTTCGCTGCTTGATTCCGTGGCTTCTCCAGTCCCTTTAGAAGGCCTGAATCCCACCCCCCCTTCCAATTTCCAGAGGATTATCACCAACAATACATTTCCCTAACAGATGTGCCACTGCCCCCCCCCAAAAAAAAGGTAACCTGTCCAACATGTAAGCAACAAGCCATGACCTGAAGGGGGTTATTTTTATTACATCTGGACAGCAGTGCATGCTCTCCTCTCTGGGTGTAGTGTGTTGCGTACACATTTTTAAAATTCCAGTCCATCCCCCAAAGTGCTTGTCCTTCTAATGCCAGGTTGTTTTTACCTGCAGTGGCCTTTCAGAGGCAGAAGCCAGACAAATGACCCCATCCCTGGTGCCTCCTGTCTGGAGTGATCGGGGGGTTTCTTTCTCCCCAGTCTATTGTTTGTTTTGGGTAAGTACATTGTTGGGGGGGATATAAATAAATACAGTATATACACAAATATATATTTATTTATATATGTTCAAATATTTGTGTGCAGAATCGACTACTCAGAATGTTTTATTAAAAACTGAGTAACAAGAAAGTTAAATATAGGATAGAGGATGTAGTAAAATGAATGGATTTTTGGTTGCCAGCTCATCTCCTTACCCCTGACCCCCTCCACCGGAAGCACTGTAAAGATCTGCTGATTTGCCATCCTGCCCCCCTCTTGTGGTGGGTTTGAATTCCACCTCTACTCTGCATGCTTCCCCATGTTGCATGGGTTTCTACCTTTGCAGTCCAAAGACATGTAGCTAGCCTAATTTGTGTTTCTAATTTGTGTTTATGTGTCCTGTGGTGGACTGGCATCCCATCCAGGGTGTACCTCAGCCTCGTGCCCTGTGGTGGACTGGCATCCCATCCAGGGTGTACCTCAGCCTCGTGCCCTGTGGTGGACTGGCATCCCGTAGATGGTGTACCTCAGCCTCGTGCCCTGTGGTGG
>JAACJT020000021.1:18830110-18855787 GCA_009936485.2 Gymnarchus niloticus | reverse complement strand
GTCTATACAGACTTTACACACAGGGTAGAACCACAGAAGGTTCTAGACAAGATATATATTCAGGAAGCATACCAAACGGTCATCTGACATTCCTCAATGATGCGTGGTCTATACAGACTTTACACACAGGGTAGAACCACAGAAGGTTCTAGACAAGATATATATTCAGGAAGCATACCAAACATTTTCACCACGGAATTCTCATCCAGTTGGTCCTTTTGTCCTCATTCCCGTGTTTTGAACCAGGTGGAGGACAATTTAAATGACTAAGCATTTTAAGGTGTAACTAGGAATGCATAGATCAAAGTTGATCCTCACACTTACGCTGACATTTACTGCCAAGTAATTCACATTTGCTTGCCTATTTTTTCTTTGCATGTCGAAGCGACATGCAGAAACTACAGCTGAGTTCTTTTCTCACGGTCACCTTTAGCCCATAATGACTTCCCTTCAAATTCTCAAGCTATCATCACCTTATCTACTCTTCCCTGGACAACAGCAACCTGTCCTGCTGTCTCTGCAATAAAATTTTTGCCGATCTTACCCTAAAAAAACGCCCTTCTTGCAAAGTCACTGGCCGTCTATTCTCCTAGTTATTGTTGCTAAATAATGAGCAGCTAGACCCTCCAAGCATTTCAAGGCATGACCCTAAGTATGATGTCATGTTAATGATTAAAATATGTTACTTATACATATATATATATATATATATATATATATATATATATATATTCTTCACATTAGGAGGCATCTGGTATTGTCTGCAGGCACTTTCACTTTCACTGGATCTCAGTTATACCTGAGATGAAAATCATAACTAGGGTCAGGGTCACTAGAAATATTCAGGGGTGATGTAGAGTGTAAGGTCTGCCTGTTAACTTCAGACTATTGTGATTTTTTAATAAGAGGGCTCAGTTCCATTGTTTCCTTTTTTTTAATATTTGTGTCATTGTAAAAGTATGCTGTAAGTGTAGGCTTTCATCTTGACAGTCCTTAAGACATCATTGGCAAGGTATTCAAGGTCGCAAGATAAAAAAAAAAAAAAGTTACTGAATACAGCGATAATTGAAATGTGATAGCAGCTGCTTTACACTGTGAGTCACATAGTGCTAGCATGAATTCTGGGTAAAAATGACCATTGAGCCGGCATTAAAATCATAATTTGAAAAAGCAGACTTTATGATTTTCACTGTTTCGAAAGGTATTAGGTTATTATACTGCTTTCAAAATGATTAAGTTTAATGACAAATGCTAGCTACCTAAATTTTGTATTGCTCCTAGTGTAGTCTTTATATCATTAACAAAACTGCACAAAATTGTGCTCTTAATGTAGTTAATTTACATTAATTAATTCAATTATTCCTCCAAAAATGAATTCAATAAAGTGGCGGACAGTTTCTTGCAGCTTACGTACGATGGCCAATGAGAGACAGCCACCCCACAGGAGGATTGACCATATGCTGTAAGAGACTACGTGTAGCATTTTGTCAAAAACATGACGGTAATCACATTCTGATACTCAGGTACGTTTAATGGAGAATCTGTGGGTTTCCAGTGGCCGTGTCTGCAGTCCAATTTGTCGTTTAAATCTGATCGTCGCTTCTGCATTTGACATTTTAATGTACATGTATCCATCATCATGGAAATAATTGAAATCGACACAGTTTGGTCTTGAGCTCACGCAAACACATTCAGGATAGTCACCTCTAAGGACAGCAGTGCAAATTTCCGAACTTGTTTGTCTAATATTTTATTGGACGGTCAAAAGTTGCCTACCTCAGACTGCAGGTGGATGTCTTAGATTGTACTCCAAGCCCCCGTCATCTTCCTCGGGGTTTCTGCCATCCATAAACATTGTCAGACTCATCTATGGAATGCCAGGGTCACCAAGGACTCGCAAACAGGAGATCGGTGCTGCCATTGACACGCAGCAATGGACCTGTGCTAATTCATTTCATTACTATTTTTAATTTCTGTTTTGCAGAATATAATTAGTGATTATATAATATTAGGGCTCTTGGAACTGCAATTGCTGTCCAGTGTTTGAAAGGGTCTGGTTCTTACAGAATTAAAGAATGATTAGTACACAGCAAATCTACTTAATTCTAAATATGCTAATTAACAGTCTGTGCACTCTAAGCAGTGGCAAAAAGCACTAGTACACTCATATAAGCTTCTAATGTGCTACACTCTAAATTGCTTGCAATGGGATTCTTTGAAAGGCTATATTTAATTAAATGATGTACAGTAGTCTGGTTTGAAGACTAATGGAAGTCACATTATTTGAAACAAATATAGTGAGAAATCACTTAATATATAATGGATACATTTCAATTCCACAATATTTCCTTCGTGGTTAATTTAGAAACACGATTGAATCAGTTTTGAATGAATTCTGAATTTTTAAGGAGAAGGTCATCATAAATACACCTATATGTGGGTTAGTAAAGACCAAAATAAAAATCAAGAATCTATTTTTCCTCTTTGCACTAGGAATCTATATGTGAAATAGGATGTGAAATTTTATTGACATAAACACGAAAGAAAAGCAATAAATGATGACTTTTCATGTTTTGTTTTCTGCTGTTGGCTTTACGTTCGAAAGGTTAACAGCGGTCGTGTCAGTGTGATGGACACCCCTGCTTACCTTTCCTGGAGTCTGTGGGGAGGCCTCGGTCGTTCAATTTAAATGTTGCAATTTGACAATACGGAGCTGGACACATTGATCGAGTGAAGAAAAGCAGGGATATCTGCCTGTGTGACACTGTTCAGAAGTGTCCAAATCGATACATCTATGACATGTAAACTTTAGCATTTACAGGACAATTATACATGTATACAGATAACAGCTTTCTTTCCTGTAAGCGCTGTTATTATTCTGGATGGATGGATGGATGGATGATCTTTTGATCATGGTTTTTTATTTTTTAATCCCCAAGTCTTTACACGTTTATTATTTCGAAAAAAAAAAAGAAATATGACTTAATAATGAGAGCGTGTATACAGTATAGGCTGCTTACTAACTACAGCAATTTCAAGTTTTACAGCCACTTGGCATAATAAGAATACCAAATGTTACATCGGGATGGAGGCAAACCAGACCAGGTGCAGATAGTATAGAGCGACCATCCAAGGTTCCTTCTCCAGGTAACTCGGTATATGCACTTGCATTCCTGTATGCAGTTGGAGATGAATCATTAAGAAAACAGGGCGATACAAATGCAGTATTATTCTATCAGAAGCATCACGACAGAGCCACCTAGTGCTCGTTCTAGGAACTACTCAGCTCAGATCGTCATCTGAAGGATGAGCATTAAACTGGATACCTCCAGGTCTCCGGAGCGGAGCGGACTTTCCAGGATCGATCGAAACGCCCTTCACAGCTCAAGTATCCCGGTGACAACCCTGCAGAGAACTGCAGTGATTACCTGCCTTTCATATGCTTTTAAGCTTAACCGTGGCACAAACTGTCCTATCCTGAAAGCAAAGAATTCTCATGTTATAAGTTTATGGATAATTGCTGCCTGTTTTATTACCATCATACTTTCCCAACAATCCAATTCTAGATAGAATAGATAGAATTCTAGATAGAATTTTATCTCTATTTTGTATTTGTATAGCAACATGTAAAAACGAGTTGTAATAGTAATTACAACTGTTTACAACACAAATGTGCATTGCGTTGTGCCATAATTCAAAAACTATACGAAATGGTATTTTTAGTGCTGATAATGTGTTAGTCCTATCGAGCTGTTCCACTGACCACCAAATAGGGTTAATGCGTTCAAATTACACTTCAAAAATTGGTTGAGAGCGCCCCCACCTGGCAAGTCATAAATTGCGTCCATTCGTCAAGGTCTTGGGGAGTGAGTGCGTAGGGTGTGTGTTACAATAACACACAGCCTAATTGATATTTAATGTTTATCATCTAAAGCATGCACAACACAATAATATATTAAAATCAATTCCTATATAAACATTATGTAAAAAATCTTAAATATTATAAAGTTGTATGAAGCGTTATGACGAATGTTGAAATCAGCCGCTCATGTCCATATGAGTGTATTTTGTTTAGCCAAGTCTGTTGCTTATATGCTGACACTTTCAGAGACATTGTCAAATAATAAATGTACGACTTTTTTTTTTTTTTTTTTCATTTTTCTGCGTGCTTTGTTTATCCCACCATTTCCTACACGGTCTCCGTGCCCATAATCCCTTCAGAAAGACAATTTATGCAATCGTGGGTAAAAAAAAAAAAAAAAAAAAACAGAATGTAAAAAGTGTGCAACAGTTGTTTTGGTCGAGCAGTGTAGCACCGTCACGATAACAGACGCTTTAATTTGTATTCCGGTTTAAACGTGTTTCGTTCATCAGTATGGAAGTCTATTAGGTGAGGCGAAATTGTGATGATGGACACCGAGCGCCGTTGAATCAGCTGCTCAATGAAGCCCCCTAATTGCTTAGCAACAGCCTTTCAGAACTCCCATTTGAGATCAAGAGTTGACTGGACTGGAGACTACGCTTTGGAGAAATAGAGCTTGTGCCATTAGATAAGACGGCTGGAAATAGGTTATATCTACCTCCTCACCGACACCCCCAGCCCTACCCTGATGATTATGTTACCTTTCAACTGCCTGATGTATTCAGTTCAGTAGATTATTTTCTGTCATCTCAGTTAATTGAATTCTGTCCATCACATTCAGATGTTTTCACATTTGCATAAAGGTTAGAGTGGTGAAGAGTGTCAAACTTCAATTTAGACAATGTCACTCAAATAAAGATACGCTGCTACCCCCCCCCCAGTGAGTTTTCAGCCTGGCTTGAGGCCCCAGCCAAATTTAAAGACCTGGTCCTGGAATGAAGGCACATGCAAATATAGGCGTGATGATGACTGGACAGTCTGCGCCGCAGCCACGCCCCTTCACCGATCCCGCGCCGTCGCGCGCGTCTGCAGCCCCGCCGCACCCCAAAAAAATAAAGCGGAACATAAAAAGACGGCTTACGTCAACGGCGCATGCGCCCAGTCGCGTGCTCCTGAAGTGCCTGCCCTCCCTCCGCGATGTGTAATCTGTTAAATCAACTAGCCTGACAGAGAAGACTGAGCATAATAACATGTCGCACAATGTAGCCCAAGAGAAGCGAATTCCTCCCTGTCAAGCAGGAAGACCTTAGCCAATTCAGGTTTAATAACTATACTGGAATATACAATTATGTTTGCTTTTGAAAATTGATTCAGATGTCTTTAGTGCAATTTTCATATTAGCCCTTCCAAATAAACATCTATTAGGTTTATGTATCACGGCTGCTGTGTTGCTGCAATATAGCCCAAGTTGAAATAAGTGCGTGGCAGTTAGTCAATAAAAAGGATTCTGAGACAGCGGCCAGATTAGAGTGCTTATCTCTTTTCATCAGCTCTGAATGCTGCCTGAATTGAAGGTCAATATCTTGCGATTCTCCAGAGCAGAGCAGGTGTGTGGAGAGTATGGATTTTCTCTGCTTCAAGCGGCAGTGTCTCTCATTGTGGAGTCAAACGGACCCATTTCAGAATCATTGAAACCGTGTTACATAGAAAGGAATAAAGAAAGGATGGAAAAACCTTTTTTTTTTTCCTCAAACAAAACAGCCCCAAATCATACTGTGTTTCGCAGTGTCCGTGTCGTTTTCTTCCTCGCTCCAAGGGAAATTTCTGTGAGTGAGTGCAAGGTATCTGTGGTGGTTTGCATGATTCGTTGGAAGGTATTCAGCCATTAGACTTTACTTGTCATTGTAAACAAAACAACAGAGACAAAGATGGGGCCCTCAGCCTTAATTTCTGAAAATATTTGAAGATCTTTGAAAAGACGGGAAAGGACTTTATTAACTGGCTCAACCAGAATCAAATACTATAACAACTCAGACTGGAATTCAGGTTTCAACAGGGCAGCGGTTTTGACACATTTCAAGGTTATTTTAGTGTTGGTTATATTTTCATGCAGTGACTCAGCTGACCTGAAAAATATTTAAATATTACACATGCTAACATTTCTTTTCGGAACACAGAACTAAACAGAAGGCCAGATGCAGTCACCGAGTCTGTTTGAGACAGAATGGACACCCAAACTACGGGCTGTTTGTCAAAAGGCTTAAAATCCTGTTCCCGACCTGACAATCACACATAGACAAAAAAAGTGGATAAAAAACATTCACCCTTGAGTGGAACCACACTTCAGGGCAGATGGAGCAGGACTGGGAACAGCCAGTGGGCTCCGGTTCCCCCCCAGCCTGATGGGCTTGTTCTAATCAGAACACCCATCAGTTTCTCCTGTTCTACACACAGCAGCACACACAGGCTTCTCTAAACATCTCCACCCTAACTTCATCTATAGCCAGGGAATCCTTCCTGGAGTAGCTCTACAAGCTCGAGAACATCATAGTCTCATATTTCTGTGGTGCGTGTACAAATGTCCAGGCTTCAGACGGATATGCTTGTGTATGTATCTTCTTTATATAAAACCCACCACCAGTGTAAAAATAAAACTGTATGAAAACGTGATTGACAACACTGGGAAGCTCAGAGAAGCCTCCCTGCTGGAATAAAGGGTTCAGGAGTGTGTTTTTTAAGCGGGCACCCTATCTGAGGACGTAGCATGTAATGTTACAGTAGCCACTCTTTATTCACGTAGGAAGCGCAGTTTGCTCACCCTAGGCATTCATTCGCTTCGCTGTCTTTCTGTGGCTCCACAGGAGTGCCTCACAGACCACAGATCGGTTCTTTCAGCGATGCACAATGGCCTGTTCACAGGGGTCTTTGTTGCCATAACCATTTCTTTATTGCTCGCATTCTGAATATCTTTGACTCGAACCTGGTGGCCTTGATAGACAAGGTTCTATGGACTCAATCAACTGTTTCTCCAAGTACATTTTGACATGCTTTAATGTTGGCCTTGGGAGATTGTCCTTTTGAGAAATAAACCTATTGCTGCTTTAGTCTCAGATCCACATTTTTTCTCAGCTTTTTCCTCTTTTTGTCTTTTTTTATGGTTTGCTTTCGAGCTCAGTGCGGTGGTGAGTGGCTTTGACAAAAAAAAAAAAAAACAGAGGCTTCAGTGCTCCGGCTGTCTCTGGCACCGACTCTCAGAGGTGTTTTCAAGAATCGCGAACGTGCGCCATGTCATTTATCCGTGTACCGCGCACCTAAACCCGCGCAAAAACCCAGACGGAAACTCGAGTCACTGCAGAGCCTGCGTCGCTGCGAGAGGATTAAACGGGACCGATACTGTGACAGCAGACTACGGTATGATGCACTGTCATGCTCTAGACTCCACCTGGCAGCTAATCCGAGAAGACAGAAGCTTCACTTCAGCCTAATCTTTGACTGATTTATTGCAAAGGTACACTGATATGTGGATGAAAGGGGAAAAAAAAAAAGAACTTCACGTCTGATGTTTATTCATGGTATGAAAAGTATCCCATAATGCCCTGCACCACTCCTTGTTGTGTGAAACTGAAGCATCTGTTTTAGTTCTTTATAACCCACAGCATATGTGCCTTCTTCAGAGACAAAGCTGGCTCTGGTGACAGAACACCATCCCCACCATAGAGTCCAAACATATATCTTTAGATACCTGTCAGGGTTTATTACTGCTGCCCTCTGTTGGAATAGATAAAAGAAGTTAAGGTTTAATGAATCCCAGCCAGAAATTAGGGGCCCCACCTCTTCTTAACTGCCACGGCTTACATTTGCGAGATGTACTGCTCCACAAACATACAGCCAGTGGTAGCGATCATTAATCCAAAATGGCAACATATGTGGAATGTTCTAGAAACCCTTCTTTTGCTGTGGTGGAGCTGGGGCACAATACAAGCTACTTATTATGGAAGGTGAACATGTACATGGACTGGAGGTTACTGTTCCTGCCATTGTAACGTTCTGGCTATGAACATGGCAACAGAAGTGGGGGAAAAACATTTTGTTAATACAAGTGATAAAAATGAACTTGTGTCTTAAATTGTATATTAAATTGTATATAATATTTTCAGTGACTGTCAATCATTGTTTCTTGGTAGAAAGTTCAGCCATTATGTTGGTGAAGTAAGTCTAAAGCTATTTTTATTTTGTGATTTTGATCTCTGTTTATACCATGAATAGTCTGCCGGCAGATAGAAATAGTAACTGTACCGGAGCCTCCATACTGTCAAATTCATGGTAAGGCCAAATTTTCCTGAATGATGTCATGCTCAGATTGTGATGTCACAAATAAGACAGCCCCCAGTGACAACAAATATGTCCTCTGATGAGGAAGGAAGGTGTCCCGTGTCCTGCCTGAGGCTTGAAAAATTCCCACCTAGTTCACTAAAAGAAAGAAGAACCACTTACCCTCTGCATGATGTGTCATCGAGTATGAGTGTGTGTGTGCACGCGTGTGTGTGTGTGAGTGAGTGGGTGAAGTAGGTGGGGCTTGGGAGAGATGGCCTGGACCACTGTGAACACCTAGTGAAGGACCCTTCACTATCTGCCTTGCTCTTCCAGATGACTTTGCTGAGCCACCCTCCATTCAGACCCAGTGCCTGAACCAGTGCCGAATTAAACGACCTTTGTTCAACGTATCCTACGTAAAACAGCATTGTGCTACAAAGAATCACTGATAATTTTATTGTTTGGCTAAAGCCTATTTTTGTACAGAGATGAGCATAAATCCCTAAGCGTGGAGGAAAATTTCCACCCTCCATGTTTGAATGCTTACACTTGACGGGACCCTCCAGTTCCTGAAAAGACCACCCTCGCTCCACGGACACAGCCTTAGCCCAGCTAGACAGAGGCGAATTCGTTCAGCCAACAGCTGCTGGCTTACTTTCAGCAGGACTGATTTGCAGGCATTAGTATCTTAATTAGAATACTGGGTGCACATTTTCTCAATCCACTAGCTCTCATCCTTTGGGTAAACTTGACGCCCTGCCCCACACTTTCCCTCCTCCCCAGCCTTCCCGTGGTCTCCATTAGAGACAAAAACATCATGCATTCATCACCAGAGCAGCTCCGCAAGCCTTGTCCATAGTCCCTGGTTGACCGTACAGAGCTCTTGTGTGAATAAATAAATACTTCCTACTATGTTCTACACATGGTCATACACAAACACACACACACACACACACCCACGCGCACACAGACACAATCGGGAGGTTACTCGCGGGTGGGCAGGAGACACACAGCTAGACGCTCTCTAATCAGTTGCTCTGTGACAGGAGAGGAGGGAGTCTCACTGGAGGGACAGAGGGACAGGCGTGATAACAGATTGAGTGACTCTGATAAACTCTGCTCCAATGCTCTGTCTGTTCCTGTTGTGTGTGTGTGTGTTTTTTTTTTCTTGCAGCACCTATTTAGTGGAGTCTTTCACTGGTGGGGGATTAGCAACCTGGATAAGGGGAGGGGGGTAAACACTGACAGCTTCTCTGAGCAAGCAAGGGAGAGCGCGATAGAGAAGGAGGAGGAAATGGGTGAGGAAGGAGAGAGATGGAGAAAGAGCCCATTCAAGGGATGGTCTTTCGAAATTGCTAATCCTGAAAAAGTTCCTCCGTCAATGGCTTGTTTACCTCTCTTATTGCCTCTCCGCCTTGTTTTGATTTGTGATTTCTGACCCTCCACGTTTCCATGCCCACTGTCAAGGTGGCTGGAGACCTCAGAGGTCCTCCACCCAAGCATGGTGAACTCACAAGCATGGTGGTGAGTTGGAAGGCCGTCCACGAGGACTGCTTCCGGCACCCACAGGAGATGACACGTGCAGGTAACAAGTTGACGAGGAACATGGTGAAACTGCAAGTATCATTGTCTAATGTTTATGTGGGGGAAACATGACATGGTGCTATAGAATCCAGATGTGTTGCTGGTGATTCGAAGTCCGATGCCAAATTCCAAGCATCCGCCCATTTTCATAACTGATTATCCAGATGGAGCCACCCAGAATGTCACATTATGAAGTACTACACCATAGGACTACAAATTATGAGTTTATTATAAGTTTTTCATATTAGCATATTATCCATATAGTTCCCTACTATCAAGATATGTACTACAGTAATACGTGATTATGAAAAATAAATTTAAAATGTTGAAATAAATTGTACAAATGCATGGTGCCGAGAATTCTGTATTTAATCTGTATAGAGGGAGGTGGGCTTCTTCAGGGCTATTCCACAATTAACTTGTGAATTAAGTAATCTGGAAAAACAAATTACAGACCAACCAGACGCTAACAAACCCTGCCAAAGTTTAAAAGGTGTGCTGTTTATAATGCTGGCAGTTTCCTTTATCTCTATTAAGCTTGAGGATCGCGGTGAGTTGCTTGGTAGCCAGTTTAACATGGGGCCAGCTGACGATATCTTCAGCTCGTAAAGAAACCAAAACACATAAAACCGGCAACATCCTACGAGACATTTAAAGAAAGGCTGCACCTATAAAGAATACGCCGTTTATATGTAAACAGAAGAAAATATCATTGAAAAAAAAATAATGCCTTGCTTGCAGTGCCATTTAAAACTAATTCCTCTGGGATTGAGTTAATTCTAAATTGACTGCTGAAGCTTGTGAATGTTTCATGGGCTGCAGGCATGCAACAGCATCTTTTAACTGCTTCGTTTCTTCACCCTAAGATCGGTGCTGCCGAGTCTGCTTCTGTATTGCAGATTAAGACTCGCAGTTTCACTGCTAAACATTTTTTTTTTATATAATTAAACGTCTAATAGCCCAGACTTAGCTGATATTCTGAATCGCTACTGGGGGATAAACTGCCGGACAGCTGCTAAATACTGAGCCCCATGTACTCCAACATGAAATAATTGATGTTAACAACATGGCAAATGAAGCGACAGCACAGTCAGGAGGTGAGCAGCTGACGACGATGATCAAAGTTTAAAACACGCCGGCTTCTGGTGGTCGTGTTGGACTGCTGATCGGTGTTCAGGTCATGAAATTATATCTCTGCGGCAAAAATTAAATTTGTGCCATGCGCAAATTTGATTAGTCGCAAAGAAGAAAATCAATTTGCAAACAGGTTGGAAAACAGTTTGGTTAAAAACTCAAAAACAGAGCCAAAATGTAACATGAAAATTTTCACTCCAAAATTAGCAATTTGTACCAAAGCAGTGCTACAAAAAACACTTTTCTTTATGAACATGAATCATGTCCAGGTCCACATTATATATTTCCAAAGCAGGCCAAATAAATCAAATATTGTTTGGTTATTAAGAATTGCGTAGCCTAATTATAGAATCAAATCTAACCTCAAATTTGCCCAAATTACACATTTCTGAACACAAAGAACACAGACAAATAAATAATTGCATTTCTGCAAGAAAACAGCAACAAAGAGTAATCAACCCCCACAATTTTGCACAATTAGGGTCGGTCGGCCTGGGAGATGCACTGCCTGAATACCTTGCAGGCTGGCATCACTGGCCCCACCGTTCAAGTCTGCTGCAGCCAAGTGTTTAAATTCCTGAAGAGCTTCCAGAAGAAATTAGTATGTAATGACCACACTCTGCAAGAAGAAAGGCCCATTATGGCATACACTAACTGTACTTGGCTTTCATTTGCAAACTAAATGGATGCAAGTGAAGGTGAGAGTTCACTAGCCATTCAAGTATTTAGCTTTAACAGGCTCCAACACTCTTGCTTTAATTCAAGCAGAAGCACAAGTATGAATAATCACACTGGATGAGACTCATCAACAACGGAAGCGCTGCTTTGCATGTTTCTCCCTCAAATGGCCAATGAAGCTTAATGACAAAACACAATTGACGTGCTGCCTTTTAATTTGTGTGCGCCGAGTCTCCATGCGGCAGTCCAGCCATCGTGCTGCAATATTTCAGCTCATTTCTGCAGTCAGTTCTAATTTAAGGTTTAGCCAGTTTACGGAAAAGAGCTGGGCTCTCATTTCTTCTGAAAAAATTACATAACGATTCCAATTTCCTGATTTCGGAGCAAGTTCAAAAATATAATACAATGTCGGACGTCGCATGTTCGAAAGGCAACCTTGACTTAAATGATCTGTGTGGCTGATTTGTCGGCAAGTTCCTCTTTTTTTTCGCGCACACATAATAAGCAGAGTGACTGGTTTATTTAGACACATGAGGCTGCACATCCAAGGCTGCTAATACGGGGCCCCAGGGGTGTTCATTTCATGTAATGTATGCACGGGCTAATTTATTACACTGTGACTAATTTCCATTTCTTGTGCTTGGAGTTGCCTCACTAATTGTGAGGATTTTTTTTTTTTTTTTCCTTTAGCATTTTTTTTTATAACTTTCATAATTATGTTTCTGTATTCATCGGAGGGGATAGTGCAAATGAGCCGGGCCGCGTATCTCGACGCTTGCGGGCTCCTGCACCCAGGTGAGCTCAAATCCCAGACAAGGCTGCCGGACCCGGCCTCCCTAATCGCCGTTCCCCGCATCTTTGATCCGCTCTACCCGCTCGGTGGATCGCGGGAGAAGAAGAAGAAGAGAGAGAGAGATAAAAAAAATCAAATATAACGGAGCGCAATTAGACCGGCTACTTTAATTAGGGGGAAAAGTTAGCTGTTACATGAAAGCTGTCGCATCTGTGAGACATTCTGCTGGTTCGGTGCCCGGCTCCCGGGGGGTCTTCATCAAAAAGGCCGTGCCCCGCTGAGCTGGCCCGCTCCAGCATCTTCTCCTGCGCCGTATCTGTGTCTCAGAATGTAAGGGGGTGGGTGGTCGTGGTGGTCGGGGGGGAGGGAGGCGAGGCGGAACCAAAGGGAGACCCGGGGCCACACTTTCTTGTCTCTCGTTAAATAGAAGCACACGGCGCCGAGGACAAAGGGATCTGAGAGAAAAACAATGTCGCTTAACAAGACATCACTGGGTCATCAGTATCGATTTGATGTAGCGTGATTTAGCCCAGCATAATGGGATGCCGACAAAACAGAAACGCCTGCGTGCTGTATTTTTGGTTGTCATCTATGTATGTATGCATGTATGTATGTACAGTATGTATCTATACATGTATGCATGTATGTATTTGTCGTGTTTCACAGTCAACTTTGTTCCTTTGCCATTGCCGCAAGCGAATTAACCCCTCGAAGCTCGCATCCCTGTGAGGATGTCTGCATCCCGGGTCATCCCTGCATCCCCTCTCCTCCGAGATGGAGCTCGTGTGACGTGGGTACCAGCCGACCCTCAAGATTTACTGAATACCGCTTTAGTATTATAATGTATGGTGGAATACCTCGACAGATACCGCCGATACCAGTTAAAAACGAATCGCCCCTTTAATTCCAACGCGTGCATTCATTTGTTCTCCTGCTAAAAGATGGTGCTGGTAGCTCAGCAGGAATGAGCCGGGCTCTCGCTCTTCGGCCCCTTTGCAACACAACAATCGGCGCGATGTCGCGTGTGTTTATGTAGATAATAAAAAGGCAGATGTGTGTACACATGGCGACAATGCAGCAATGCGACGCACGGCGAACAACGGAGGATTAAGCGAACAAGCAAGCGCATTATTAAGAATGCCGATGGTGTCCACCAGATAAACAATTAAACGGCGTATCAGCCGTGCACAATACGAGACAGACAAACTGGAAGTTGCACATTCCTTCCCAAGTAACATGGTTTCCTATCGAAGGTGCTCAGATCGGTCGTCTAATTAAAAAGGAAGACCAGTGCACGTCGCCTCGGCGTTGATAGCTGTATGTTAATTATTATTAGTATTATTATTATTAATATTATTATTTAAAGTCCCAGTCTTCGCGTGCACGCAATAGTCCCCCGATGCTGTACACAGGTCCCGGTGTCATCCATGACTTTCTCCACACATGCACGATTTGCATCATTTGCTGAGCCATTAGGCGAGCTCGGCCCCCCCAGCGCTTTATTGTCCCTATAATAAATGTACACACATGCAGAGCACACGAAGGGACAGCGACGGGGAAGTGGCTGAAATTGATTTCCACATTTTTATTTCACAGCCTTTCATCAGCGGCAGTCTAGAAGCTCGTGATTTCAAAAGCACTTAACATACGCCAGCCCCTTTGTTTAAGAAGCAAACTACTTCTGAGAAGACATCAATGAGAATAAAACCAAATATCAGCGCCTGGAAACTCCAGCTGAAGCGCAGCCCAATGACTCGCAGTTAATACGTCTTCATTACATCGGCTTCCCCCTCCGCCGCACACCAGAGATGCTTGCGTTAATAATTTGCCGACATTAAAGTAACAGCCACTGCTGTCGCTTTGAATATAAAACGGCAAAACAGATTATTGAGATTTCTGACATTCCCCGCTGTGAACAACCGAACGATACTTAAAATATAATGATGTTCTTAAAATGCTCTCATTAGCGCGGCCGGCGACGCTCGAAGCCTAACAGATTTCAAATGAGGGCGTAACGACGGCACACAATCGTTTTCTGTAAAATATTGAACCTGGGACTGAGGAGGCGCAGCCTTCTGCTCCGAAAGTGCCGCCGCGCCGCTGTTTTAATATGCATCTGCCCTATTATTCACTTACACACGTGTGTGTTCCTTAAAACTCATGGGCTTGCCAATACTGACAGGCAGTGTCATAAATTAGGGGCACCCGACTCTGAACGGGATGCGAGCAGCAATTAAAGGGCGCAATGTGTTTGTCTTTTAATGATTTATCATACCACGTATTGGCTGCTAGAGGTGTGTGTTTGCACACCGTTTCTAGTCTAGCTGGATGACACGTGTGGCAGACAGATTGTCCCTAGCTGGCGATATGTACATATAATTTGCATAAGATGCGACTGGTGAAGATGTACTGTATATTTATCAAGCCTCTATATTGTTGTTTTCTTATAGCTATACTATTTAAGGAAATGTATAACCTTCACCACGTGCAGCTACGTTTCAGCATTTAGTGTGTATGTAATTCAAGTAAATACATGAATCTGTGAAGACTGGTACGCCGTTCAAATCACACTGGAAGCAGATCCTGCTTAAGCAAAGACGGACACCTTCCCTTTACATGTGGTGGGCTGGTAGCATGTTGCTTCAGATAGAAAATGAACGGATCTGTTTTCTTTTTTATGCACTTAACAATGTATAATCTCAATAAACGAAGTTTAATTAGCCTCTTGTGTCTTAGGTTCTCGTAAATTCAGGGCAGGATTGTTGCTTCCCTTTGTTGTCTGACGGCCGACGTCTGACAGCCTGGATGGTGTTGTTCTTCCCTCTGAATTTGTTCTGGTTCCAGCAGAGCGCTTCATCATCTGCCCTGTCACACAATCGTCAGCCCACTCCAGGTCATACCGTAATCCCTAGCCCAGCAGAAGTGGCGGACAGCAGCCCGTGTGGAAGATCCCTCCGTCTTTTTGCACCACAGTCCTACGGCTCAGGCCGTGGCCAGAACACGGCAAAGAAAGGAAGGCATCCAAAAGCCAGTAGACATGGAAAGTGAGGCTGCTGGCCAAAACTGTATGGCTGAACACCATAAACGGCAAAAATAAAAAAGAAAAATCGGCATGGAGTTTACCACTGTAGGTGTTACTTTGAAAAAGTTGGTCACTTTCTTGTGTGAGTCCTATGTCTCCACTAAGGGGGGGGAGCTGTTTTCACCCCAGGAGTCATCGACCCAGGAACATCTGACACAGTCCATTGAAGATGTTTCTTTCGATGCCACTGTGCACCACCGGATTACTCCAAAGAGACATGGGCCTTTCTGTCCTAGCGGAGGGAATGACAGCGCCGATCCAATCACATCCGTCAAGAAAAAGGGCGAAGGCGGTGGGCGTACGTGTGTGTTCAATGTTAACGTGAAGCCGAACGCCAGAAAATCGACTGAGTCACTCCCGTTAAAAGTCCCACCATATTCTTCAGTCTACTTCATTTTTTGTCTAAATACATCCTTCGGCTCCAGGATCAGTAAAGACATGTCAAATGTGACAAATGTTCTCACAGTAAACGTGAATTTCCATGTAATTAATTCTCCTAAGGTTCCAAACTGTTCCACTACTTTTACAGTCCATTAGAGAAGAACAATAACAATATGACAGGTACTTCTAATTTAATCCCTTTAAAATGTTCTGTTCTTCTGAACCACTGATATAGACCAGGCCTTTAAACCTTGATGCTAGAATAAATGCTTTCTGTCTCCTGGTTACTTGCATTCCAGCACAGGATTGGAACATCAGCCCTTGTAGTTCATTACCCACCTTAAAAACAGAACCAACAGCACCTCGATTGTTATCAGCCTTGACGGTATCTTGCTGAAGAGTACAGTGATATCTGCCTGCCCCTGGCATTGAGAACTCATGCTATAGAGCAGTCTCTCTGCAGAAGGGCAGTAATTCCAAGGTCTTTATATTGAATATGCTAATTATGACATCTGTTTGGTCCCCTTTCTGGGGGACTGATTGCTCTGAGCAATGAACTCGGTAATGAATTTGGGAGCAATCCCTCATAGGCCTTGATGGAGTGATGAGAGGCGAACACAATTCACAAACATTTCTTATTTTAGATTTCAGGCAGGTATACTTCATATGTATTTGTTTTTCTCAATGCAAAATGCTATTTTCTAAAGGTTAGGAAAACCGTTAAAAACATGTGCTTTATCTAAACAGCTAAGGTACTCAATTCCCAATCCATGTATTCCTGTCATGCTGACTTAAAAGGGATGGAACAGCACTGTTTAGAAGGAGCAGTGCCTAAACGATCCTTTGTCGTGTGGATATAAACGATGCACTGTAGTCTGGATTGTTCTGTCAGCACTAATCCGACAGCTTGGGAAAGCAGTCATTTATCAGATGGGACAGTTGCCGTGAAGATGATCCATCCTTGACAAGACTAAGAAAAAAAACCCTTTGTGTAACGGAAAAGACTTGATTTTTCATGGCGGGAGGTGGTGGTGGGGGGGGGGGGATGTTGGTGGAAGTAACCTTTTAAGAATTCAGTTAATTTATTTTGTTTTGCAACTTGCAAAGTTAGAATTGAATTGTTTTTTTTTTTTTGTTTTTTTTTGCATATTTCCTATGCATTTTTGACCCAGGGACTGATGTTAATAGAAAAGATCTGCCTTGACTTTAGATTTTCATTTATTACTTGTTTTTTTTTTTTGTTTCATTTGTGCATAAAGACTAAAAAGAATGCTATTGGCCCATTCATGGTTGCTTCGCATTCTTAATCATGTTTATTGTGTGTTCACACACAGCACAGGAGAGAATCCCTCAGTCCCCACATCTCACTTCAGCCTTCCTTGTCATAATAATGTTTTCAAAAGATTTCAAAAAATATTTAAGTGCCAGATGTCATTTCAATATTCATTTAAATAGTAAGGCAGCCCAGCATGAAGTATCATAAAAACATTAATTTTGCCAAACTTGGCGGGTCAGTATGTTAGTGGACCATTATCTGGCGAAGTGTCTTGATTTTACTAACTTGCTTCTTTGGCCTCTGGAGAGCTGGGTTAGTGTCTACCCGGAGATGGCCTTGAACGCTTTGTCCATGAAAGACGGCTCACTCAAAGTGAATCTATTTTTCTAATCTAGAAGCTGCAGCTCGTTGTGGCTGGAGTCATACTCTTTAGATGCTGATGTCAGATTGCACTCTCGGTACACATTTAGTGTGAAATACAAATCTTTCCGTAAGACGGCATTTTCCCGTCTCCAACATAGCGGTCCATCCTGCCATTATGGCACCCATCTCATTAGGCTAGATATTTTCCACAGGTCCAATCCCAGCTGCATTCATATACCAGTTTGGCAAGCTCTTTATTTACTCGTGCAGATCCTCAGTGTCTGATGGCTAATGGAGAGCAAGATCAGACCTCAGTAACCTCAGAGTAAGTATTTTCATGGGAATCTTGTGTTCCCTTTTTTAATCCCTCCACGAGTAATATAGGTTAACCGTTTCAAGAGGACAGTTGTTTTTTTCTAGAAAAAATGTTTTTTTTTTAATGCATTTTTAAAATACGGTGAGACTTTTTGACTTCAGTACTGAGCTCAGTCCTCCCCAATCACTCATGCACGAGAAAGGAAACGGCTTGTGGACGTCTAACTTCTCCGCGACTGAGAAGTGGTAGCAGTGAGCATTTTATTTCTTTCTATCTTCATCCTTAGCACCAGTAAGCTAAGGAGCGAATGCAGTTAGACACGCGTGTAAGTGGTTTAGAATGGGGGAGCCTGACTGTGGTTGGCAAAAAAATCACCAGAAATCGAGAGGCGTTTTCATACCGCTCACATTTTTCCTTTAATGTGCTGCCCCAAGTTCCTCTTTGAGGGCAATATTTGTACTGTGTATCTTTCTGTTTTACGGGTTTAATATTTTATAGCAAATACTTTATTAATCTACACAGTGATATATTATGCATGGCATTTACAGCTTTACAGACCACATTTACTGAAAAAACAAAAGTATCACGGTACCACACAGGGTGGTATTTCCACATAAAAAAGTAAGGAATGTCGGTATTTCACCAAGCGTATTTCAATTAGCCACACACTAAGACAGAGAACGAAAAAAATAACTTTGACAAATATCACTCCTAACATTAAAATGCTCCTATTGTCATTACAGACGGAGAGATTAAATTCGCCTCATCACAGCCTGCTATGACAGGTGACTCAATAGGCTGGTGCCAAGCATGGAGCCAAAAAGATTAGTGGGGCACTGATATCATTATTTCCGCCTATCAGGGATTCAGCAGGGAGGCAATTGTAATTTCTGGGCTTATTAGTCCACACTTGGAGGAGAAAGACCCACTGATACAGCTCCCAGTGACAGGCGGCCATTCCGGCTCCAAACACTGTCACAGTGACACTTAGAAAATGCCAGCACGCCTCTGTTCTGGTAATCCGCCCTAATAGAGGTTAAAGCGCAACACAAAGGGGTCCTCATCAGTGATCAAGGCATTCCTCACGTTTGCCTGTTTAAGGTTTAAAAACAGCACAGAGTGAAAAACTGAGACACAGGAGAAAAAAAACGGCTTCAAAGCTCTCCCAAGGAAGCTACCTCCGTGCATGCCTCAGACATCTGTCCTTCAAACGGGGCTCTCTCTGCCAGTGTAGGCATGGACCAGGCCCTCTGCTTGCCACACTAAGCCCAGAAGTGTTTGTCAAACCTAATAAATATTGCCCAGAGCTCCCTCCTAATCTCATTAATGTTTGTGCATGTCTGTTACTTACCTCAGATGTAAACAGAGCCAAAAATTAAGCCCTTTAGATGGCTGCACTGCTGACAGCCTGGCCACCTCTGCGATGTAAAACAGCATGGAACTTTGCAGTGGAGGCGTCATCCTCCACAGGCTGGGCCTATGAAGAGAAGAGAGAAATGGAGACATATATTGATATTTCAGCTCCGAGCACCTGAAATCCTCTCTGGCAGGCTTTGCAGAGGAAACGCAGATGTGAATTTTAATGCTTTTCCGGCAGGAATGAAGATGTCATTGTGTGGCAGTATTTGGATACGTGTGGTCCTAATTACCGCTCATTTCTAGACCAAACATCAGCTTATCGTTGCACCGTCCTTGACGGCTAAATAATCTCTATCTGGAACCAAGTGAGCGTGACCATGACAATAATATGATTTAGTGTGTTTTGGAGACGCTCTTTAATAGATTTATATGCAAGCTGTACGATAACCATCACATTACCAGCGGTACATATTTGCCATTTTTAAAGGAAAACAGTCGGGTGAATTAGAGTATGAAAATGAAGACGTCAGTCAAGTTACTGACAGACGAGGGGTTTTAAAGGGCTTTTTAAAACTCTGTCATTTCACAATATTTTCACACCCAGAGTAACAGCCTATGAACCGAGATTTTAATAATTTATATGTAGAAATGGCTCATTTTTTAAATAACACATTTCACAAAATGATTTTATGGTGGAGTAGTGTGAAAAATTCTTTTTAAATCTTGCGTGATTCCTTATGCTCTGTTCGAACTGAGATAGCTTTTGGGAGATGGATGGATGGATGGATGGATGGATGGATGGATGGGACAGCTAGCTATAGCAGATAAGTTTTTGGCAATTTTCTATGTTTTTGCAAAAATATATATATAGTTTTTGATTTATTGATTGATTTCAATATATTTTAGAATAGCGTTTTAAAATCACATTTAAGAAATCTGACAGTAGTCTCTGTTAGTCCCATATTTTATTTGTGCATTGTTTGTTTTTTTATTATATGAGATGCAGTAAAAGCTGAGGGTGGGAAGGACGAATTCTGTTAAGGGAGGGTGAGAAAGGATATATGCACCCTCCCTCATGGCTGTGAGCTACACAGTCATTAACACGTGTCCAGCACAATTCCATATATAGTACTTATGACAGCCCTAGTAGATGGTAAACAACTTTTTAAAAAATGGACAAGGTAATATGAAAACATGGACAGGCATCTACTCAGGTAGAATCATTTTTGTCAGAAACATCTTCTGACCCACAGAACAGAACCACCAGCACCTCTTAAAGTACGATGTAGTGTAAAATTAACCTCCCTCTGTACTGTAAAATGCTCAAAACAAGCCTATACCCTGTGCAAGACATACAAAAAGACCGAAATGTGTCAATGTCTTACAAACATCCATCCATCCATCCATCCATCTTCTAACTGCTTATCCTGGGCAGGGTTGCAGACTGGCCTGGAGCTTATCCCAACCATCACAGGGCACAAGGCCTGGGTACACCTTGGACGGAATGCCAATGGCTACAGGCCATTCAGAGACATCAGTTAGCCTAAATCTCATGTCTTTCGACCGCAGGAGAAAACCAGAGTACCTTGAGGAAGGCAATAAAGTGAGGGGAGAACGTGCAAACCTCACACACATCCTTACAAACTCCAGTCCCCAAATAATAACTACTGAATCGTATGAACATAAACATATAATCATATAGATAATGTAGTCTGTGTCAGAAGTGGGAGGGGTTAGCTGGCATTTTTAGCAAGCTAAATACCTCAGTATGCCCCCCAGGAAACATTCTGAAATATACTCTAATTCTCAAAAATATCACCTACAACAGTTAGCAATGCTCATAGTATACTCTAATACCCTAAAATATAGCCTACAACAGTTAGCAATGCTCACAGTATACTCTAATACCCTAAAATATAGCCTACAACAGTTTAGTAATGCTCATAGTATAATACCCTAAAATATAGCCTACAACAGTTTAGTAATGCTCATAGTATAATACCCTAAAATATAGCCTACAACAGTTTAGTAATGCTCATAGTATACTCTAATACCCTAAAATATAGCCTACAACAGTTAGTAATGCTCATAGTATAATACCCTAAAATATAGCCTACAACAGTTTAGTAATGCTCATAGTATACTCTAATACCCTAAAATATAGCCTACAACAGTTAGTAATGCTCATAGTATACTCTAATACCCTAAAATATAGCCTACAACAGTTTAGTAATGCTCATAGTATACTCTAATACTCTAAAATATTGCCTACAAGGTTAGTAATGTTTATACTATCATACTCTGCTCTCCTGCACAGAATGGTGTAGTAGATAAGCCAAACTATCTGGGAATCATTTGGATGTTTAGCATTTGATTGTTTTTACTGAGATCTTTTTTTTTTTGTTCTCAGACATAAACAAAGGACAGAGTGTTTATTATTATTTCAATAAAATGCTATACAGCTTTGGAGGCATTATAAAACTGTATCATAACCTGTGTTATCTATTATAAAACCAAATTATAAACAGATATGGTAATGGAATACAAATAATAAAAATGTACTCTTGTTAAACATTAAAATAAAGGTTTTATTCATTTAATATTTATTTGAGGAGGTAAAACCAGGAAAACAGTTAATCTTTTGACCTGGGTCTATGTGAAACAAGAGCAAGAGTCTTGAAGGATCACAGAAAGATAAATTAGTGACTCTGTGAATTCATTCCCATATCAACCTCAGACTGGACTTCTTATAAGGTCAACAGTTATGAGTTATGGGAAAAGGAATATAGGAGATTCACGTCTGTCCATGAATATCTCACACTCTTTAGTGTTCCCACCTCGACCCTAAACCCTCAAGTTTAGGGAGGAGGAGGGTGTGTCATCAGTGCTTCAGAAGTTTAACCTGTCAGTGGGCCTCATCCCAGTCACAGAATGATCCCATGGCATTGTGTTCACTAAGCTAGGAGAGGGAGAATGAGGGAGACAGAGAGAGAGAGGGAAGGACAGAGGAAAGAAGAGACAGGAAAGGAGAGAGAGTGAGGGAGGGAAGGAGAGAAACAGAGAGAGAGGCAAGGAGAGAGAAAGAGTAAGGGAGAGAGAGGAAAGGAGAGAGAGAGAGAAGGAAGGAGAAAGAGAGAGAGTAAGGAAAAGAGAGAGGGAGAGAGAGGGAGGAAGTGAGAGGGAGAGAAAGAAGATGAGAGAGAGGGAGGAAGAGAGGGAAGGAGAGAGAGATGGAGAGAAAGAGAAAGAGTCAGGGAGAGAGAAGGAGGAAGTGAGAGGGAGAGAAAGAGGATGAGAGAGAGGGAGGAAGTGAGGGGGAGAGAGAGTGAGAGATAGGGAGAGGGAGTGAAGTGGAGACAGAGAGAGAGAAAAGGAGGGAGTGAGAGAGGGATGGAGGGAGTGAGAGAGAAAGGGAGAGAGAGGGAGACCCACAGTAAACTGTCAGTGGCCAAATAATGACAGCGACTCCATTAGATGACCTGAAATACTCCAGTACTTCCATTCCATTGATGTACAGTTTGCTTTTTCTATTTGACAGGAGTAATTGGTTGTAAGTTTAATAATAAGAACCATAACACAGCATGTAAGGGGATGATAACACCTTTCAGTACTATCACCCAATGAGTTCAGAAATCAATCCAATATTGAACATAGATTACATGTGCTGACACATCAGGGGAGGCACCGGAACATTGCTGGTTCGAGTCCTAGAAAGGAGTGGTCTAGTACAAGATGCTTAATCTGCACTGCTGTCGCAAACACATGCGACTGCGCAAAGCTGTCTGTTCGGATCAAGGAAACAAACCAAAATATTTTGGGCCAAGCACTGGGTAGTGTTGGGAGGTGGTGGTGAACACACACCTAACAAGGAAGTGAAGAATCAGTGATCCTACACAGACGTCCTTTCTTCTGGGAGCTCATTGTCCATTCACGCCCCCTCAGCCCTTAAGGAGTCACATCCTGCCTTGTTTAGGCCAAAAGAAGGCAAACACTTTTCTCTGTGTAGGAAACCCCCCCATCCATCCCCTCCAATCCATCACAATGGGGGGACTTTAAGCTGCCAGGATGGATGAGTAAAGCAGCCCCGTCCCGGGGGCAACGTGACGGACCACCAGCACACTTGGCCACAGTGGCCCTGTAATCAGCCCAAAACAAAAAGCACATTGAGGCCCCCGAGCCTCTCATGAGGAACCCCCATGTGCCAACACCCAGAATGCACCAGGGTCCGATCCTCTGCTGTCCGCCAGTCTAGCCTCTCGGACACCTTGGTAACAGGGCGGGGAAATGAGTTAACTTTAAATAACAGCAGCTGTTATTTTACGAAGGGCTACTTCTTTTCTCAGTGTTTCTTGGCCTTACTATTTATCTTTTTGTTTTCCTGTCTTCAGTCTCTGCCTCCTAGCGACCATGTGCTAAACACCTCTCTTAGTCCAGCAGCTCAAAGTCATCCAAGAGCAGCGACCCTTAGCATCTCCCTGGCTTGCCTGCCATAAGATTCCCTCTTTGTTGGGTGGCTTTAATAGGATTAAATTGGTTACTAGTTCTATCACAGCGAGCTCCAAACCATCCCTAAATTTAAGCGTCTCATGGGGACGCGTTATTGTTGCTGACCTCCCCCCGGGTCCTCCTTGTTGGGCCAGGCCACAGGCCCCGGAGGGCGGGCAGGGAGGGCCGAGCAGGGGTCAGCCCCCGGGAAGAATCCTAGGATTATGTGAGCACTCATTACAATGTACACAAAGGCTACGGGACGAGGGCGAAGGCGGCTGTCCAACTCGGGGTGGTGGCGTTGAATCTCGCCTCCACTCCTCATTGTGCTCGGCCACTCCCATCTTTAACTGGGAGTCGGGTTAAGTCAGTCTTCCAAACTGGAAAAACTGTCACCTTGTACTCCGCTGTCGCCGTCCGAATAAGTGCGTTGTTGATTTAACGGAAGCGGCGGGTATTTACTGTGGCGTTACGGTTATTTGGATGGCTGTCGCCTTTCAGGCCATTTAGTGCAAATTAAGAAACAGCGTTGCAGGCGCGGCAAGTGTCAATTCATCCACCCAGGGGCCGCGTGGAAGGGGCTGATGGTGGGCACATTTTTGACACCAAATTTAAATTCTGAAAATTCAGCAGCAAAGGTGAAATCTCGCGTTTAACGTGTGCAGTGTTATGTTTGTAAATCTGTGGTAATTGTGCCTCACTGCTGGATCCCTTTACCATACGAGAGCGAGGTTAAGCTCGTTAGGCAGTGCAACAGCGTTTTTACACACAGACCCTGAAGCTAGGTGACCGGCAAAAAAATGACAGATCAACCACAAAACGTAAAGAGCGCGCATACGTAACCCAGGGATGAATCATATAAATGGAGCTGCGTCGATGATCGTTGGCACACAGTCCACGTGGCCAAGGACGAAGTACAAAGATGACACTTTAGGGTGTGCTGTACCCACGTCTGCGCGGACTTCACTCCTCGCTGCGCCGAAGCCGCTAAAGTGCGTATAACAGCGCGCCCGGCCACTTGCGTGTGACGAAGACCCGTGTTAAGGATTGCCGTAGCTTTTTCACCTTTTTTTTTTTGCAAAGCTGAAAAATGAGCAGAGCTGTAACGGTAGCATGATGCTGACTACTCAAGAACCGGTTTGTGCCACCTAACACAAGTCTACTGGCTTCAAATGGAATTTCCACTACAAACTACACCCACAGCTACAGCAAGGGCTTCTGGGAAAATGTGGATACATGTCCTGTATGTAGAGGATATATAGGTATCTTTCTGTCTACAAACAGAGACAAATGGAATGAGGTCAGCACCACGGGGAAAAAATGTAATACCGACTGAGAGTTTGAGCGGGAATCTGTCCAAATGATGCACTTTTTTCAGTCTCTTACTAAAGCAGTTTGTAAACAGATTCTATGAGGAGATATAGCCAAAAACCCATCACGATGTCATGGTCCTGAGGATAATTTTGTGTTTGTTTATTTGTGCACCTTTTTTTGAGAATGCTGTATTTTTCCTTGCCTCCTGTCCCCTCCTGCAAAATATATGTCCTTTAATGCTGTAGGAAAAATTCCTATTTTCCAGCACCCATCCCCAGATAGGCTGTCTATATTTCCATGGCTTTAAATAATGTCAGTGCAGTCTGGCCTCGGATTGAAGCTGGGGAGCTGGAAGGCACAATTTCGTCTTTGCCTACAGTCTGATAATTTTCAGAGCTATTGGCAACTTGGGAATTTTGCAGCCTTATCACTTGGGCTCAGCGAACTTCACTCCCGCTAATCGGAGGTGGAATCACTCGTTCAAGAATTGCGAGATCATGTTTTGCCTCGGCGGTGACAGCTGTCTGCGGCTGCATTAGCAATGCAGATGAGGGGGCCTAATAGGTTAATGCGGAACACACGAAAATTAGGTTTAATCCCCAGCGAAATAATCTAACATTTTCAAATTCCTTGATGTCGGGATAGAGACATCGCCTGTGACTCAATTAGGTGTAATGCAGATCAAAGCAAATTTACCTTCTGTTTGTGCCCCCCCCCCCCCCCCCCCCCCCCCCCC
>JAACJT020000021.1:18811094-18830095 GCA_009936485.2 Gymnarchus niloticus | reverse complement strand
CTTCTGTTTGTGCCCCCCCCCCCCCCCCATGCTCACAGAGCCCCCACCTCTCTCTCACGGTGATTTTTCTTTTCCTTCTCGCTGTCATTTTGGTGACCACCCCGTGCCACAAACAGCGTCCACCCTGGTGTGTCCGGCCGGGGGTTTGCCCGGCGTTAAAAAATAAACACACGTCAACAGAGCCTGCAGAGGACTGATAACCAGGAGACAGCGAGCGGGCGGCATCGTGGTCCACCTAATTGGAACTAAGTGCCATCCGCGTGTGGAAGCAAATGTATGGAAATATTCATATTCATGTGTCCACGTTCGGGCCTATCGCTTATTTAAATATAAATTGAACTGGGATTGCTCCAGTCCAATTCGAATATAGGAACCGGCGTTGGAATCTATCCTGCATTGCAGGCTGTGATTATTATATACCTCAGGCTGCCCTATTTCCAGTTGTTCAAAGGACTGTAACGCTTACGTCATGTTTAGGATGAATAAAGCGTTTTGCTGTGAATGTCAGGCTGATCCCTTTGATAAGGTTGAGATTTTTCATCCAGGTGGTGGTCCCCTTGGGGGGGTTCCCTTTTCTGGGCTCCCGAGTCTACCTGCCTCCCCTGCCACAGCCAGCCTGTATTGTTACATCACTTGGGTGGTGGGAATCCCGTTACCAGCCCATGCCTTCACTTCACCTGCACCTTAATACTGCTATTATAATATGAAGAAAGGTTTTATTTTTCCCAAGCCAGAATGCAAGGCCAGACCCGACTGCACGATCCCAGAGTCGAGTGAAGTCTTTCCCGACACCTGATGCCAGTGGTGTTTTGCCGTGTGTTTCCTCTCTGCTGATGCCGAGACTGCGGTCTTTTGTCATCCCTCCCCATTTTATGAAACCCTTCTCTACTCCCATCTCAAAATAAAGTCTGTATCTTCCTCCCATCCAGGCTTCAAACAGATGAGTGCAGGCCTTTTCCCGGCAAACAAAAAGTTTGTTTACTTTGTTTACTCCCAGGGAAGACGTGGAACACATACAGGCTGGTGCTGGTGGTGGGGGGGTGATGCAGCAGAGAATGAACGAAATTTAAACCGGCGAGAAGACTTTCAAAATTAGCTTTCTTCAGGACCGAATGAGATTACACTCTGTCAGGAAACGCAAATCAGCAAGGAGGTAAACTGAACAATCAGCGCCAGACGGCCACCCCGGAGAAGGATGCGCGGAAATGCCAATTGAACGCGTTAGCGTGTGCGCACACCGTTCCATGATATCGAGGCTGCATCTGTGGCGTCGGGCGTTATGTACGACGGAGGCAGGAGAATGAATACGCAATCTACCTCAGTGTTTTCATCATTAGAGCGTGGCAGCTCCAATAACAGGACCCCGTGCCTGCGGAGAGAGAACAGGGAGAATTTGTGTGCCCTCCGCAGCCAGATTAATTCTTGTCTTGACATCTTAATTCTCAGTTCTTGTGTGTGGTCAAATCAGCCTACTATAGAAAAGCAATCAAGCAATTATTCCTAAATTATATTTGCCCAACACACACTGATTGGTTATTCTTTTCTTATTGGCTAAGCTCATTAATTCTGAGCAGCTTGCCATTATGCGCGTCTCCCTCTCACCCTCTTCTGTGCACACACACACGCACGCACACACATCCACGTAGACACGGTGCCCATCCCCCACTCCACCGCCTCTCGTCTCAGCCTATCTGCCAGACCCAGACTGCCAATGCGCTAAGACGGTGCGAGGGTGGCCATCTTCATCATTGTCTATCCCTCCAATTACCATTCAAACTTCTGATTAACTTTGATGTGCAACCTAATGAGATAAGGCCACGTTATCAAGGCACGTGCCGATGGAGGATTCATTTACCCAGCAGAGGATGACAAAATATAACGCAGAGCCGTCCGCCAGCCGGCCCGGAGTTTTGGTGAGATCTATCAGTCATCGGCATCTTAAATATTCACGGTGTATCGGCCGTGCAGAGCCACTTCACATAACCACACATATGTTCGCAGTAAGAGGAGCTAGTGAGTTATGGGGAGAGATGAGGAGCGATGAGGAGAGAGCACTTTACGAGGAATGCTCATGTCAAAATGATCCCAGAGTCTAAACGTCGAGGCCAATAGCTACAGGTCGCTTGAACTTAACTTATAAATTTATTTTGTTTTCATTTATTCTGTGGAGGGCTGTGAAGGCTAACAGCCTCGTCAGGCAGTGCCAAACATTGCCACCGTGCATCTGGGTTCTGGGTAAACTCTGCCACCACAGGTAGTGGGTACGGTGGACTGTGCCGCCGGCCGCCCACACGTCCTCCTGCTGTGGGCGGCTGCTGGGAGAATCACGGTGCTCTGCCAGCTCGGTATCTGGTCACGACTGGAAAGCAGAGGGTTCTTTCTAAGTGCCCGGGAGAAGGTGGAATAGTTTGACTTTGAGAAATTAATAGTTAAGAGCTCTTCACTAAAAGAAAAATCAATATTATGTGCCATAAGCCTACACTTCGGTTCTGCGTGTACAGATACACGTTGCTCTTTCAGAGGAAGGACTCAAACATAACACTGCATTTTCATATTTAAATGATTCAACAAAATATTTTTCAGCGGTCTGTTTATTAAAATGAATTTACGTGAATTTTATTGCGTGCTGACGGATAAAACAGCTATTATTTTTCAATTTAACATTGACAAAAGCTATTAAATACTTAATTTTATTTAATCAAACATTAATTTAAAACAATTGTAGCTGGACTGAAAACCCAATCAATTTTATCATTAAATTATTTATAAATGGCTTACCTCTGCCTTAATGCAACTTGGCTTAATTATGTTCCTCTGCATAACCCCAACCAGGAATGTATAGCACTAATTAACACTAATATGCATTACATTAAACGGCTATTGTTGCAACTGGTTGGAAGATATTAATACTTTTTACAAAGGGCCGTATATTTCTAAAATAATACAGCTGAAATGAAATGTGAATTTTCTCCCGTGCTTCCTTGGAGCGACAGCCATGTGCCTTTTGATTTGGATTATAAAAGTAAATAATATTTGTACATCTAACACGTACTCAAGGCAAATGAGCGGCCCCTGAATGTGTCTCTGTGAGGTGCTGAAGAGCTCTACAGACTTTAAAGCACAAGCCCAATTAAGCACAGTCTGATCTGGAGCAAACGAGAGCCTGAAAGCTGAATACATAAGATAATGTTGGAAAGAAGCGTCTTTCTGAGTAATAAAAAAAAAAAGGAGGGAAAAAAATCTTGATAACCAAAAAAGACAGAAGAAAGAAAAAAAAACTTCCTTCAAACCAGCTTGCTTTGAAACCGGTTAACCAAATACTGTTATTCATATTCAGCACAATTAATGGTGTCCTTTTCCCGCTTTTATTAAACATCATAACAAGCTGAGGGGACGAGCAGAAAAGGAAAGCGTTCTCTGCGAATGGCAGCCAATTTGAGGACGACGCACTGACCTCTGGCTTTTCAGAACAGAGTGAACGCATATGAAAGGAGAATGACAGGATACGTCCAAATTTCATTCGAGCGACAAGTCTCCCAACGCTAATCAGAAGCGTTTGATTCTGATGCTGCCGTCTGATACAAGTTTTTTTTAAAATTTTTTTTACCTAATTCTGATTTGTCTGGAATTCACAATTCGGTTTGTTTGGTGAGGAGCGACATCGGTGTACGCACGGATAATTTCTGATTGAAGGTTTTCTGAGACCCGTGTTGCGGTCCAGGCATTACGCTCTAAGAAATAGATGCACCAAGTTTCAGAAGCTCTGAGAGAAGGGAACACACAGTCTCCACCCCCGCCACCTTCCTTCCTTCCCGCTCTTTCTTTGAAAACACCTCACACGTGTGGAAAAGCAATACTTGACAGAAAAGCAGACGAGAGTCCTCTGGATTTTTTTTCCCACTTTGAAAAACCAAGAGCGCGGCAAGGGTGACAAGGGAAGCTTGACTGTCCCCCTGGAGGTGGCTTTCACTCGACGGTGTGTCCAAGGTTTTTACAGTAGACAGTCTTGCTCACGGCTGGAAATCTGAACAGATGAACGTAATCTGACAAAAGGCTGGGATAATGGTACAACATTAAATGCTACCATGCACAAAAACAAGCATGCTGTATATTACGGACATACATAAAAATTGTACCATAATAAAATAGACGTAAGACAGTAAATGAGTCTTATAATACTGAACATGTAATTTTTAAAAAAGAATACAAATAATAATAAGGTATACCATTAAAAGTAAAACTGTTTCATTAATAATATATTATGCATACAGTACTTAAGATGCATAGTTGATAAGGAGACTCTTAAGAGAACAGTTTATGATCGATGACACACCGTTGCTCTAAATATCTACCATTCAATTTAATACGCTTTACATTAGATGTGATCACTCAGCCAGTGTCTCAGTGTGAAAAGGACAAGTAGAAAGGGGGCCTTTATGACAAGCTGAAAGGGTTAATTTGAACCCCGAGTACATTTTAGAAATACACATTATAATAATTCTAACAAACTTTCTGCCACTAAGCCTGAGGCCAGCTGTGCGGCTGTTGTATGTTACATGGCGCCATTTTAATGTAAACGGTATTGAATGTTATGTATTGTTTACATTCGCTACTATACTAAGACGGGCAGTTCGATCCTCGTTACGGTCCACATGAGGAATGAATGGAATTAGGATATGAGCATTTTAGCATGTGGATGTATTATGGTTATGCGAGTGTCCATCACCTCTTTATTGCAATTCCCTATAGCAGAATCTATTGGAAGAAATGTGGCCTCACTCATTATCGCCGTGTCTGTGACTGTGCTGCGGGGACAGGGCTGAGCTGGATTTCATATTTCTTTTGCTTGAAGCAGAAGTCTGTGCTGCTATATTGAAACAATATTGAACATTTAGCAGGTTCACAGTGTTGACTAGGCGAGATCCCCTCAGCAATACATTCATAGTGTACCAGTGCCAGAGGAGCAGAAATATTCTCACAGGATTGAACGTTAGTACTTAAATAACAAAGAAGAGAATATTTAAAGACCAGCAGTACAGTTATTAAGCAATTACGGCAGAAATGATGAAGAAGATTACTCTGTATGGGAGTAACTGTAGAAGGAGTAAGATGTAAGGCAGGGGAATTCTGGGGGAGATAACAGACACACGGTGATGTTTGTCATCCCGCCTCGCCACACACACACACACACACACAGAAATACACGCACACGCACACGCACAGCCATCATAATTTATAAGCAGATGAGACAGACCTTTATTGGTGGTGGAAGAACACACAGCAATGTTTATGATCCCTCCCAACACGTGCACACACACACACACGCGCACACACACACACACACACACACACGCACAGCTTCAGACTGAATGCGACAGACCCTTAACTGGTGCAAAATACAGATCAGAGGTTACTGCAGCCAGCATAGATTCACCAAGTGGGGCTGTCAACTCAGATTATATTTATTTATTTTCTTATTTATTTACCCCCCATAAAACTATACTCCTGTTCCCACTGACTTTCCAGGGTTAGTTAGGGAACAATTTGCAGCCACTTGTGATTTTAGTTATTATCTCTGAGAGCGCGGAGGCGAATCACCAAATCATTCAAGATTAAAGCGAGAGTAAATTCTGGCGCCCAATCAGCTTCACATTCCAGTGTGACTGCTGATAACACACACCTGGCACAGTGCCTCCACACCCACAATATCGCCGTCACACACTCACGTTATTAGGACAAAGGGTGATTTGTTTTTCTTTCCCCCTGAGCTTCTTTTTCCAAAGGTAATTCTGTTCTGCAGTAATGTATTTTCTAGCCCTGAATTTTTTGACGACTGTGAATCATTAATATCTTTAATTTCTACATACACCCATCTTAATGAGTATTCATCCACTCAGCCAAGGGGTACAAATAAAAACAGCAATCTTATTAAAAGTAAAAAAAGGATCAGCGAGATGAAGATGACGATTATTGTTAGCCTTATTATTATTAGACTGACTCCAGCTCGTCACCAGTTACTGTCAATCAGTTTCATGACACAGGTCCTTCCAAACCACGTTGCGACCCAATGGAATAATGTATTCAAACAAGGCATAGTAATTACAAAAAAGCAATTTGCATATTGTGTGTACCCAGGAAGAGAGAGACCCAGTACCCATTAGTGGAAACATGATGGAGAATGGGGGAAAAAAAAAACAAGACCTCATAAACAGTCTCTGCTAAGACAATGGTAGATTGTCTGTGCAATTACCGAGCGCCGCGTCCTCTTTAAACGTGCCAAACCATCAGGAAACGTCGATGGCGCCGCGTGCAGCTGTCCCCAAACCAAACGGACAACTTCCGTGTCCAAAGCAGCGACCGGCCGTTCGTCTGCTTTGCCTTGAAAGGACCATTGTACACCGTAATCAACAATATTGCATGGCGCTCGCCGGAGTCGGCTCATCCTTTTTGGTTATTTCTTTCTTTATTTTTAATTTTTTTTTGTACATTTTTACTCTGACGGGGATAATTTCAGACACAGGAAAGGGAAGAAAAGGCCCACCTTGCTGGATAAATATGGCAGCGGGGATTAACCACGGCGCTAGCGTTTGAGACACCACCAATCCGGGCAGACTGGTCTTCACCGCGTCTGCCAGCCGAGGCACTTGACAAGCGGCCGCAGATCGACTAGGTGTTTGAAGCAGGTCCCTGTTTTCGCATCTGGCAAAAAACATACCATTAACATTCAATTCTGTGCAGCAAAAACTAACTGAAGAGTCTCTGACGCTGCCGATATTTACATCAAGGTCAGTAACTAAGAAAATAATATCTACATTCCATTCTGGCACTCAGTACTATGTACATTCCAGCCTGTAGAATCCCTTAGGCAAAATTACATTTTCCCCCTTCTTTCAATACTGAGTGCATTCAATATGTTCTCAATAGGAGCACTTCTAAGAGAAAAGGCTGTGTTTTAAACCAAAATTATTGTTTCAAGCTTGTAAGATGAAAGGCAATTTCATCTTAAGGACAATTATTCTGCAGGGATATTCGCGATGCTTTCAAAATGACCCTGGCAGTGAATTGTGGAGCACTGAATGAGTTAAAGGACTGACTGCATTATTTGGCTTTCACGCACACACACACGCCCGCACTCACGCACACAGGCGTACATCCCATCAAGCGCACTGTGCCACAGGACTGGACGACAAAGGCAGCCATCTTGCCAACATGTCCCTGGTAAGCTCTGGGCATCTGCAGGGCAGACACAAAGCCTCATTAAAATACATGGAGGGCCCAGCAGAGCTTTAGTGGGTGTGAATGATGCTGCACAGAGACGTCCTCACAACGGCCTGTCCACACATACTGTCATGCCTCTCCCATAACACACACCCCCCCAAAACTCACCCTACTACCCCAAGACAGTGAGATGGCTGGATCTTTTATTACCTTGCCTGGCCTGCTCACTGGCGGGTCAGCCCTAATCCTCAGGGAGTTCTCACATTGTGTTTTAGGGATCAGGGGGTCAAACCATTTCTAAAGACAGGGTTTAGTTAAACATCTATTAGCAAGATCCATTGTGCTGGGCTGATTTATGGGGGGGGACTGTTTAGTTCAGCTGTCAAGTTACCAGAAAATTAATGAATATAAAATAGAACAGAAATAAACAGTTTATAGAGACACTACACCTGAACAAGTGTTTTTTTTTTTTTTTTAAATGCAGAGCTAAACAATGGTATAGACTAATTTGTTTAAAAACACTACGATGCAGTGAGGCCAAACCCTTAACTGCGGAGACAGATCTATTCTCGGGAGCTTGCCGGCTTGCTAGAAGAATTCACCACATTCTCCACTCCGGGGATACATAAAATAAATGAGTAAACTGTAATAACAAATTCTTGGTAAGAAAGAGGACAAACACACCTGTAATCTCAGCTTTGGAGCTTTCGAAGGGATAATATGTGGATATCATGCCTACTAACTCAAGTACAAGAAAAAATGCTGTGTCTGTCACCATTAATAACTTCTCCGGTGTCCCTGACTCATGGAGCATTTTTACAAATGTCTGCGAGGGAGAGAAAAACATTCAAATGCTTGTCATGATCAAAAGGATTGAAATTTGAATTTGAGGGTATTTTGCTATTCTTCCACAGAGACATGCAAGGACTCTGTTGATGTCATCCAGGTTGGAACTGTTGACCCTACATGCAATGCTCCACATTGCCCCGTAAATGCTGTGTACGGCTGGGGTCAGGTGACCGGGGGGCCCCACGAATGGAACAGAATAAGTAGAATGGGTCATTCCAGGGAAGCAGCGCCCCCACCCTCTCATCCAGCCAAACCGTTTACAGTTGGAATCTGCTGTTTGGCATCGCTTTTTGGCGGGAGAAGCGCGACTGTTTCTCCACTCCTTGGTTGCAGATAGCTCGTTAAACGTTTGCTTAGTTCCAACACACAGCTAGCCTTTGGCAAAGCTTCCCGCTCGGCAGCAGGGCGGTCACCGCACCGTCCTCATGGGCTGGGAAGGAAATAATTGCCCCGACGACAGTCCTCTAATTACACTGACACCAGCTTCCCTGCTTAAGCTACCCTGGGCTGCTACTGCAGTTAAAGTTTCAAATGCTAACGATAATGACCAGTTTCTAATTGGTGCTTATACCTTAAATCGTTGTGCACGGAATATAATTACAGCTATTATGCTTTTAAATAATCCTCGAAATTAGCATTTACCTCTATTGCGTGTTGTCAGTGGTAAATTGTGGTTTGGGAATCTGAGGGGACCAAAGGGCTAGTTCTGAGTTAGTTGACTTATTATTTTATGCCCATGCCTGGAAACGTCGGTTTGAGGGTCGGGATTTAATGCCTCAGGGGTGGCGCTGAGAGTCCTGTGCTTTCGAACCGACGTCTTCGTGAAGAAAGCTGAGGGGCGAGGCAAATTCTATACGGGTCACACGATATCGTTTCCATAAGCTGCGGCTTGTTGCTCGCTCTCAGCTCTGGGCGTCTGTCCGCAGCCCTGTCAGGTAGGGCCTGCTGTAACTCGAGCAGGCAGTGTGTCACCCCCCCCCGACGTGACACAGCCACGGGGACACGAAGCAGAAGGCGACCGCATCTTCACGCACATCACGCTCGTTCTGCAGGCACTCTCGCCGCGCCCGTTTGAACTGTCCCTCCCAATTAGCACTAATAAGTGACTCAGTAAGGACGAACAAACATGGTGTATCGAGGCCCTCCCCCTCTGCTTAGCAGCCCATGAAAATCCCAAGAGCACAACCCCGCTAATAGATAGAGAAAGCCAAACGCATCTCGTTCTGAGCAAACAAGCGCTTGCAAAGAGGCAAATTAATGACAAGTCATTTGAAGGGTTTGCCTGAAAATGATTTTATCCCCATCCCGCCACCAAAGAATCGACCCCCCCCCCCCCCGCCGCCCAATCAAAGTGGCCCAATCAATAAAAGGAAGTAATGAGTGGAGGCAGGTTATTTACTGCACTTTTACATGGGTGTGGGGGTGGTGGTGATATGATCTAGCAGCTGTAAATGGCTGAGAGTCAGTTGTGAGAAGGAGTTGATGGCACGTGCTGGGTTACTCACACGCTTCCATCGATCCCCACGGTTGGTGACGAATCCCGGGTCACGTCTTCTCCCCAGACACTACCCATCCTCAGTCAGTCTGCCTTGTTTATGGTCTGGGGGGGGCAGATCCAGAGCATTATTTGCATGGAATGGTACTTAAGATGGACATTCAATGGCATCATTTAAGCAGAAGAAAAACTGTACACATAGACAAATGAAGAAGACGGGTTATAGAAACATATTTATATGTGATTTACTTATCACAAAACCGTACATGAGGAACATAAAAGGAACCACATACATGTAATCTATGACATGCGTGTGTGACAACTGTAAAAGCAAGACTAGACATACAATAGAAATCAAATATTATTTACATAGATTTTTATTTACGGGACGTTACTGAATCTCTTCGAGGCCTCTAAAAGATTAAGTTAAGACCATGGGCCTGTTTGAATTAGGACCTATGAATGTTGTCCAGTCATGGCACTAATTTTTTTCTTCTTATCATGTCTGTTGTGTAAAATGCAGGGGGGATTAAAGGCAGATTTTTTTTTTTATTATTTTAAATGTGGCACAGAAGATTAGAGCCCTTGCCAAACACTGTGAAAACACTTAATTGATTTCCTTTCCACTGTTTACGGCAGACTCGGAGAATATGGCGACGACGGCGACCCCGCCATCGCTAAACAGTCCCTGCCAAGTGCCTCATTTGCATTCAGAGCACTGGCATTTGCCAGCCTGAGCGTTGCCTTGGTGACGCTGCCCACACAACTGATGATAAATGGTGCTTTCAGCTTCTGCTCCTCTGCAAAAAAAAAAAAAAAAAAAAACAGCGAGTGGAGAGATGAGGAGTTTCTGGCTAGGCCCCTAGCATGAGATATGGCCAACAGGGTTTAGGACCCTGGAGCTCATGGGTGGAGCTTGAGGGAAGTACACGCATGGCGAGGTTCTCTGAATATCTAGGTCTTTTTAGCTACGTCAAGGTTCCCCTCTCATGCTTGGTATCAATGCATCTCCGTGGTTATTTCATTTCTTTTTCTTCATATATAAGAATATAAAAATATAAGTATTTGTATATTACAAGTTTAAGTTCAAATATAAGAATTAACTGGCATCCCACGGACGGCGCCGTCTAACCATGTACCTGACGCTGCCTACGATAGGCTCCACCCCCACAACCTCGACCAGAATAAGCAGTTAGAAGATGGATGGATATGAAAATTAATGAATTCCTGGGAAGTGGGAATAAATAAAATCAAATCAAAGTTTATTTATCCAATGCCGTACAGCAGAGCGTACAGCAGTATTTGTAATAAGGTGGAAATCATTATCACTTTTACAAAAGATTCATTTTTTTATTCAGTTTTTTCAAAATACATTTGTTTGAACATTTTTTAAAGTGGGTTAAAGGCAGGAATTTTATCAGGTTGCCTTTTGCTCTGTTTTTCTATGCTGTCAGTAATGAATTCAATTCAGTTCAATTCAATTTTATTTATACAGCACCTTAAACAAGACACATTGTTATAGAGCGTTTTACATCGTCCCGGGGATGAATCACATTGAATTACTTTCAGCTGAACTCCCCAGATTATCACTGTCTGACCAAGTAGGCCAAATTGTTGAAATTAGACATTAGATGCTGCAAATTTTTGCCAGCTAATAGAACTGGTTTATCAGACCAAAGCGATGGTAACAGTATGAAACAAAAATCAGGCAGACGTGATAGTCTAAAAAATTGTGTTCATTTTTAATGCAAGCATTGTTTATGAAATTGTGCCAAATTTTAAGTTACGAGTGCACAGTTGTTTGTCAAAGCGATCTTGATTTCATTATTTTAATGTATTTAATTTCCTGTATCTGCCCGAAATTTCTATACGCATTGATTTCATTTTTTAACAAATAAGCCTGATGGTGAATTAATACTTTTCTGGTCAGCCTTCATGTTATTGCAAGACATTATACATGATAATGAAGCTATTAATTTGAAACGTAATGGCTTCAAATGACAATTGGTCTACAGATAAGGTAGAAACAATGAATACAGTCTGATTCATTAGAGACGTGTTCATATTTGCTAACATAATACATTTTCAGAAGGGTTTTTTTCAGTAAGCTTTCAGTTTCAAGTCGGAGTAGGTTAAGGAGTTGTGAGTATCACAACTCCCTACGAAAGAACACCAGCTCTGCTTTCCTTGACGTAGCTCCTGAGTGGAAAATTTACAAAAGCAATTATAAAAACGGAAGTAATTATGCAGCCAATGGAAAACCACGTCTCACATCGGTAGTAGAAGAGTCACCGAACGATGTCAAAGTTAGTAGCGAGCCGTCAGCTGGCTCCACAGCCTACTCCTGAACAGAACTGACAGCAAGCACCTCTCCCACCACCAGCTGTGATTTTAAGAAACTTTATTCGGGGACAAGATTTCAAAAGCAGATTTGATGCTATACCTTTGAGACCAATTATGCTACACTCAGCAACAGACACCCAAATAAACGTAAAGAAGACATTCAGCTGGCAGCTGTGAATTTGACAGGTAACTTCAGGCAGTTAGCCACGCCTGTTTGGAGACAAACGTGTTTCTCCTGACCGATACGTTATTCTGATAGAGGTCAAGACGGGAGACGGACGCGCGAGGAGCCAGTAGACTCAGCCTCATCTTACTTGCACTGGGGGTGCAGGCCAAGCCGTGTGAGTACTCCGCTATAAAGCTACAGGGACGGAGGGAGGCAGACCACACACGCAGACATGCCACACACTCCCTGACATCGAGAGGGGATCAAGTCGCACGCGTAACCTCTCAGGCGTGGATTGCATGGAGGGCGTGAGCAAATATTTTTGAAAAATATTAAATTAATGGGTGAGGCAAAAACTAAGTAAAACATTCTGAGATGAAGAGAAAACAGATTAGGCCTGCCTGTTTTTAAGGTCACTCATTTAAAATTTAGTCACAGCCCCGTTCTCCGCAAACAGCCTGAAGTGAATGTTAAATAGCCTTCAACTGAGGTATGGAATAATGTTTGGATGGAGACAAAGCCTACATAAAGTCATTGTGTGTTGTCAAACTGTTCAGATAAGTGGCAGAGGTTATTCAGCAGGGCCTAGTTAGGGACTGAATATAGAATACCAGCTATTTAAAGCAGCATCCCTTAAAAATGAGAGCGTCCTGAATGGGACCAAACGAACAATCCAGCTGTCAAATATACTGCACTGGTGTACATTTGCCTTGTGGTGTCGCGCAAGCTTTCATATCTGACATTTTACTGAATGGTCGTCTTTCTGGTTGCAGAAAAGGCCCTCCGGCTCCTAGAATTCAGGCAGAATATTGTGTTCCATTGTCCTTCTTTCTTTGTTCCGGAACGTAGTACCCTCGCCATAGAAACATTCCCATCACCACGGTGATGAAATCCTAAGAGTATATATGTTTAAGTCAATCTCAGACTTGTTAGAGGTGTGTTACGAGGATTGGTGTAATCTGCCTCGCCCGAACCCGAATAAAGACCTTCCACGATCTCTGGCCCAAGTCACGTTCTCGCCGACATTCCGGGATATACATCGCTAGAATCCTCAAGCCAGTGCATAAACGGTGATCCCTACCTGGATCTCTACCACATTTACGCTATCTGCGGTCTTCGCTACGGTTGAGGTTTGTTATACTGACTCAGCCAGGCAGTTAATACTGAAACCTGGCTTGTAATCGAGGGACTCAAGATAACCTGCTTCTGTCAGCTATGAGGTCTGATGACCTGGTAAAACAGTTGGCAAGCTACAAGGCCCTCCTGCAGCAGGTGGAAGCTGCTCTATCCACTGACCCAGAGAATAATGACCTGTTGAAACTCCAAAAAGACTTGCAGGAAGTCATAGAGCTAACTAAAGACCTCCTGTCAAGCCAGCCCTCTGTGGCCACTAGGAGTCCCAACAGTGCTGCTGTGACCACATCAAGCCACTCCTGGAAGGTGGGGGACCACTGCATGGCTGTCTGGAATGAGGACGGACAGTTGTACAAGGCAGAGATCGAGGAGATAGACAAGGAGAACGGCACAGCTGCCATCACCTTCTTGGGCTACAGCAATGCTGAAGTCATTCCTCTGCAGAACCTCAAACCTGTGAAGCAACGATCATGCTCAGAAGAGGACGGAATCAAGTCCAAGTCCAGGAAGGAGCAGATGCCCAAAATGAAGGCGTACAAGAAGATGAAGGCCTTCAAGAAGGCCCAGCGCACAAAGGGTTTGGAGCAGGAGCATGAGGATTGTAAGTCCAAATGGCAGCAGTTTAACAGCAAAGCATACTCCAAGAACAAGAAGGGACAGGTGAAGAGGAGTATATTTGCGTCGCCGGAGAGCGTCGACGGAAAAGTTGGAGTTGGAACATGCGGCTTAGCTGACAAACCGATGACACCATATCAAGACCCATCCAAATACAACATCCGACATCTCAGGCCACAACAACGGTGACTGGGTGTGTAGCAGCCAGTGTGTTGAATGTCAACAGTGCTGTGGCAGCCAGATTGGCTCTATGTGACAAGAACATCTGTCAGCTGATTCACCCAAGGAAAGGTGTTTGAAAATAAACAAAGGCTCACTTGCTTATGGAGAAAAAATATATATAGATCAGTGTTCAGAGATGTGTTAAGGATTGGTGTAATCTGCCTTGCTTGAACCTGAATAAAGTCTGGCCGACACTCCGGGATATACATCGCTAGAATCCTCGAGCCAGTGCAGGGATGGTGATCCCTACCTGGATCTTTACCACATTTGAGCTATCCGCGGTCTCCACTACACTGGTGTTAAGGAATATGATCATATAAATTCGATAACATTGGGATAACGAATACTCAGCGCAGTTTCTCCTACTGTATTACACAGTGAGTCATTCACGATAATTTTCCAGAATCTCGGTGGGTGTAATACTCCTCATTGATCATGGAAGTTTAAATTTACGAATTTAATTGTCACCGAGCAGTCCCAGGTCAGTAAATGCAACGAGGGAAGAGAAGAAATACTGTGCCGTGTATGTTGCCTCAGTAAGCCTCGGGTTCGAGGCCCGTGCCTGAACCACTTTGAATAAGAAGGAGCACACCGCATGTGCAAGGTGCAGATGAGGGTTCTGACACGACATGTGTATGTTCAATAGGAATAAGCATGTAAACACGAAACAGCAGCCCTGGCGGAGTCCAGGCCATGGTGTCACTAACGTCCAGCAGCGAGGTCACGGTCCTGTTTACCGTGACAAGGACACTGGGGCTACACAGCCGTTTTCAAGCCGTGTCGGGTGGGGGTAGGTCAAGCCCCACGGAGAGAAGTCTTTCAGACTGGAGTGACACTCTGCAATCCCCCGCTGTTAAAGTCATCAGCACCCTCGTCTTCTGATGATGCCGATGGTAGTTGTAGCAATTTGGACCCCCTCCTCACCTACCAGGTTGCTGGCTATGATTGAATTAATTCTCACCTTGGCAAGCCGGTGTGCATTTTGCCGGGCGCGGGAGAAGACGTCTGCCAGATGGAGGACCTTACATGATGAGTCATTCGTTTTTTTATAGAAGAATATATTCGGAAGAAGGGGGAGCCATCAGGAACCGCTGTTCAAGAGTAGTGTGAACAGACATCTACACAAATAAAATAGGAGTTTATTTTTAGTTATTTTTTTAAATGCGTTTTTATGCTAGCTTTCAGGAAAAAAAGCCGCATTTCCACCAAGGAATAGCAATGAAATTTGGCGTTATTGAAATATCTCTTCGGTAACGTGGAGAATGTAAGCAGAAAATTTGCTTAAAAGAGTCACATGATGCCTTGCACCTCTGTCATTATATTAGCGTCCAAAAACGTTAATCCGCACTTTTACTATTTCAGCAGTTACACACGTGTCAACTTTGTGTGTTTAGCTGTCCACCATTTCTTTATACTTTACAGCAGCACTGTTTTTATGTCGAAGGATCTGGATGGGATGCCACTGATCCTCACTGAGCCGATGCTGATCGGCTTTTTATAGAGGACGTGTAGGCACTCTGAAGAGGAGGTGATGGGGAGGTGAGAGGAGACACGGTCCTGTACATAACTGCTATACGTAGGTGTGCTGTTTTACAGGCATGGATTTGGGGCAGGGTTTCATTTAAATGTCCAGCTGGACCTGCCTCATGAAATTCATTTCTGCATGTCCACACAGTCTACTGTGAGTTGCACCATTCCTTGATGTATCCTAAGTAGTGAAACTACGATGGGCCAATCTGACTATTAAATATGGTTGTTGGTTTTAAATTCTAGGTTCTGAACACTGGATTTCATCAGGCCGGCTTTTTTGTTCTTTTTGCATGCAACTAAATTCATCTGCCGTTCAATCGGGCAGTTTGTTTGTTAACTGCTCAGTATTTTTACTTGATACTTGTAATCAGCACTACCTTTAAGAAGGGGCTTCATTTCATGTTTATCTGTAATCGGAAAATTAAAAATTAATTGATAGAGGCGTGTTGTTTTTATTTTTCACTTGAAACGTGTTTCTTCTGGTTGAATACTCCTTTTAACATTTATCCTGTTGCTTAGTGGACACTTCCATCCCTCATCCAAAAGATATTGAGTTATTGGCAATTTTGGTCACCCAGGTAATTTAGCATAAATTCCCACATCTGTGAATTCCAAGAAAAGTCAAAGCGAAGAAGAGTAATGACGAACAGGGTTACAATTTAGCAACGTGACATCTGGAAGAATCAGTCCACAACTTCTCATCAGATCTTATTTAAATGGTACATTTCTCAAAGAAAAAAGTCTTCACGTACAGTGGCTATTAAATTAATTAAACTGAATCTCACCTTGGAAGGCAGGTTGTGCAGACAGCCTGGTCTGTCCCTGCAAGTTTACCAGCAAAAAGCATTAAAACTTGTTTTTCTCCCCTAATATACCAAGTAAAAAAATGTAATTCTAGGTGTAATACAGGCTACTCCCGAAATAACGAGAGAGAGAAATCAGTTTGGAGTTTACAGCCTGATACGAGCCATTTTGCTATTGAGACAAATGTACAGTAGTTCGGTAAACGTGGTATTGCTGCGTTCTCTAATATACGTCAAATTCCCCACCACGTTGTTAATTACCACAAACAATTATATGCAATTACTACCCGTATGTGTTAATTTCGGACTGCGGTGCACTTAGTTTAAGCAAAACATTTGCTCACTTTGCATGTGAAAGGCAATACCTGTTAATTTCTTATCCCTGCTTTTCTAAATTGCATCCTGATTGCTTAGAACTGAGCGCACACTGGGCAATTTAGTTCTTTTCAAGGGTATTCCCACACGTTTGCCTAATTCCAATCTACATGCTGTTCTGCTCTTTAAATTAATCTCGGTCTGTCGTACAAGCGTTGAAATTGAGTTTCGCTGGCAACCTTCTTTTTGCGGCAGAATTTCTAAATTATGGCGAAGCCATGATGTCTAAATATACCAAAATATTCTTTACTGTCACTTGGTCGTGTTGAATAGGCCTAACAAAACCACAATTTAGCATTTTATGTTTTTATATTATTCAATAAACAATGAAAAATATTTCTGTCAAATAATGGCGTTTCTAATAATAATAATAATAATAATAATAATGATAATGAATTACAAAGTACCCTTCCTGAAAAAAAGTTCTTTCTGGCTTAAGTGGAATCAATTACTCTTTTAATTATATTTACCAATTTGAGATGGAGTGACAGAGTTGCCCAACAAGGTGTGAAAGGAAGGACACTTTCAGAGAGGCAGGGCCGCCCGATCACACATCCCCTTAGGCCTCTATTCTGGACCTCATTTGTGCTGAGCGAGAGAGACACAATGACGGTGTGGTGGGAAAAGGAATAAGGGGCACACGGGAGGGGTGTGTGTGTGTGTGGGTCTGTGGGGGAAGGCTGTGTGTGTGTGTGTGTGTGTGTGTGTGTGTGTGTGTGTGTGTGTGCGTGTGTGTGTGTGTGTGTGTGTGTGCGTGCGTGTGTGTGAGTGCAGGGGATTCTCGATGCTACTGTTTTCCCACTTTGGCATCCTAGGTTAAATTAAATGCAGAAACAAAAGCATTCATATTTACCCTTGCATGTCAAGGATTACTCGTTCCATTGACGGTCCGCCCCCGTCGTCTGCTTATCACTTTCTCCGCTCTTTAATCTCTTTCTTGTTTCTGCTCAATGGCTTCCTCTCGCCGTCTCCCCCTCTGCCAGTGTAGTCCTTTCTCTCCCTCTATTTTTTAACACTTACAAAACTGAAAAGGCAGCCTATCCCGGGCCACCTGGAAGCTCCAATGAAGCTTTCTCCCCGGCCTGGCTCCCCGCCAGTGGCCAGCTGTAGCATTGTGCAAGCCTGTCCCAGTTAATCCCATGCACGGCAATTGTGCCGACTCTGTTTACGGCCACCTCCTACTCCTCCTGGGTCCCTCTCCAATTGTCCTGAGCCTCCCTTGTTTAATACTGTTTTGCAAGTTATTAAGCCCTGGAAGTCCATTAATCACAGTTCATGGCTTGTGTGAGGCCCACACAACGCAGGGAAAGTGGGGGGATGGGAGGGCACGCTCTCCCCCCTGAATGGGCTTAGACGGTGGTCCATTCAGATCCCTAACGAGATCATTACCGCTAACTAAATACAAACCTGACCCCGTGACCTGATGGGAAATTGCGTAGGCCCCTGGTGCAAAACATTAATATGCCACCCAAACCCCCTCTTGTTGCGTGCACCACTGCACAACAACTGTTCCCCCCCACACATACAAACAGCCCCCCCCCCACCCACACACAGCCACCACCCCTTCTCCAATGGACAGAAAACTAAACCTATCATCAAAAGGCCCCTAATCACTGCTCTGATTGTGGCAAACCAAGCCTGACAGACATTTCACTGAGGTTTCAATGGCTACACCAGTGCCACCCCCATCGCTGACGGCCTATCCCAGGCCTCCAGCCAATGAACAGACAGGGAACTGGGCTTTTCAGATTATGTGCCACACTGTGTCCACTTTTCTGGGACCACCTGGTAAGCTCATTTTAATACAACACCAGTTCTGCCTCCCCCCCCCCCCCTTAGCTGTCTAATTCTGCCTCTCAAGCCAAGCTACCACCATGAATTCTGTATAATCCATTGACCCCAGTGGAACATTCCTGGTTAACACTGCTCGGAAGAGGCTGGATTTGGGGGATTACATGCTTCGAGTTCTGCCTGGTGGCACCTGCAATGAGGGATGCTGGGAAACAATTATGGCGGCTGCAGAGGCAGGCAGAGGAAGCCCCCACCCTGCCCCATACCCCTGCCACCAGCACTTTCTGAAACCTTTTGCCCTCCACCGGATCATTAGCAATATCCTTCTTAATCCTTACCTGTACTTTGCACTGTGTCTTGTCTGGACCCGATTGTCCACACCCATTTTTCATGGAGCATCGACATGATTGCTGTAGCAGTGTGTGTGTCAGCATTTGTGAGAAGGGGAGGGTGTGTGTAT